>CANUEY010255049.1:0-16597 GCA_948099555.1 Croton setiger
TGCATGTTTAGGGACCTTTTTGCAAATTTAAATAATTTCAAGGACCATTGTGTAAATTTTTAAAATATAGGGACCATTTTGTAATTTTGCATGAATTGAATCTTTTTGATGTTTTTCATGAATAATTGATTGTTTAATTAATTTGGCATGCTTTTGGGTTTGTTTTAATAAATTCTTAGTTGAGGGACCTATTTGTAAATTCTCAAATTTTTGAGGACTAAATCGTAATTTGCCAAAAATTAGGGTATTTTTCTATAATTTTGCATGTTTATTTTAAATGTTTATTCAAATACTTTTGGGTTAATTTTGGGTTTGAATTGGGGATAATTGGGTAGATTGTAATTTTAATTAGGACTAAATTGTAATTATTTTCTCCTAATCGGAGAAAGAATAATTTAATTTCCGCACTTTTAATTTTTATTATTTATTGCTTTATTGCTTGAAATTGTTTTTACAAATGACCGATAAATCGCCTTTAGGAACACCGCTAGCTAATCACTTTTTAATAAATTCAAAACTTAAATTTTTGGAAAGAAAAACAAACCAAGAGGCCGGTTTTATACTGGGCGTTAGTCGAAATGTAATTTCGGCTAACGTACCCAACCCCCTTACCCGATCTCTGAAATTTTTAACCAGTGCCTTTTTAAAATAATAAACGGAGTCATTTTTCTAAAAACAAAAATTGATTTTTCCCGAAATTCGGGTGGCGACTCTAAAAATTGTTTTTTAAGACCGACTAGTTTCGGCAAATCCCAAAACTAAAAATGTTTTGTCACCTAAAATTTTTGGTAAAAATCCAAATCCACCGAAAACCAATCCGGGATTTTACAAAAACAGTAACAACTGCTCCAGTATATATTTAACGGAAATGGATTCGTATATGCCATTTTTCACAATAACTACTGAAAAATACTGATTGTTTTAGAGTGCTGAAATTTTTTTCTCTCTCAATTTTATTTTAGCTATTCTAGATTCGTTAGCTGTAGTTATAGAGAAATAAGTTCGCATACTGGGTAGGAGAACTAGTTTTTTGCAGTTTTTTTTGCGTCTTCTGCATTGACGACACATGTCTTCTTTTTCAAAATTCTGTCGCATTTTTCACTAAATTCACATACCCATTATGCGAATGGGTATGGGAACTATTAATTGATCATTAATAGTTCGTATATACCATATGCAAACTCCTTTTATTGTCCACACTTCAAACTTTTTTAATTTTTCTACCCATTTTTAAGTATTTAACCTCTAGTTTGAAAAACACTCATGTTTAAGGGATGCGTTTTCAGTCGGTTCAGTTTGTAAACCAGTGAAATTGACCACCGATCGAATGATTTTTTTTTTGTATAAAACGATCAAAAATCGAATTGACCGATTGGTTAACCGAATTTTTGATTTGGTTCCAGTCGGTTTTTCTGCTCATCCCTAATTGGAATAAAGTTGGCAAAGTAAGATGTTAGCAATATAAAAGTTGTTTTGAGGTGTTAGTCATATAAATGAAAGAAATTGGGGGTGAATTTTGATAAGTAGGCCCTTCTTTCAGAAGTTATGAACAATTTGATTTTACAACAATTTTAATTGGAAACTTACAATCGAAGGGCAGAAAAGGAATTGTATAAATAATAATGGAACTAACTAGGAAAGAGAGGAGAGAGACGACACGAAACATAGTGGCAATAAGATGATATAAAGAAGGGCAAAAAAGAGAAAAAGGGAAATTGAAAGGCACTTCTGTGTAATTTTATAGACAAAAGAAAAATTAATTAATAAAAAAATAAATCTGGGTTTAGGTAGGTTTGACCACTGCTCATTCTCTCTCTTAATATTCCTTTCACCTTTTTCTCAAACCCTTTTTTTTCTCTCCCTCTCACTTAATTCAGCTCTTTCCCATCTCCTTTCTTTGACTTGCGAAAGGGTTTTTTAATTTGTTTAATTTTTTAAAATTTATCTGGGTTTTGATTTTGCTTCTCATCAAATCAGAAACGCAGTTTCTCATTTTTCACCATTTAGGTTCTGTCTTCTAACTTCAGACTTGCATGAACTGGGTTTTTCAGGTACGATTATTGTTATTGTTATGTTTACTTTTAGCTTCTTTTACTATTCCAATTAAAGGAAAATTCTTTATGAATTTTAGCGCTTCATGGGTTCCTTTGTAGAATTGTGTTGATGTTGAAAGAACTTATGGGATTTATTTCAGGTGGTTTTTCATTTGGGGGGTTGGGTTGATTTGATTTGCTATTTTGTTTCTGGCTTATTTTTTTTTTAAAAAAAGTAATAAAATTTGCTTGTGGGTATTGTCTGTTTGTGGAAATACACGATGGGTAAATTGAAGTAGCTGATTGGCTGAGGTGGGGAATTGAGGGATTTTAATTTTGAAAGTTTTCTGTGATTTTGGATCTGAGTTGGTTTCCTGGGTCCGATTAATGGGTTTTTTGTCTTCTTCTGGAGGTGCATTATTGAATGCCCAGTTCAATTTTGATCCTTTTAGCGATATTGCCAGTACGAGTCTTTTGATGGAGGATGTATATCTGGCTATTTGGCATTTTAGACTAGACAGAGAAATTTACAGTAGATAGTTTCATTAATGATATATGTGCATGGGCGCAGCTCAATTTTGTCCGGTGATTTGTCCCCTATTTTGTGAAATTTATTCAATTGGCTCTTCCAATTAATTGGAGTTGTAATATGACCATTGTCCTATAAAGCTTGAATTTTTATATGTATATGCTTGGTTGATGGATAATTGCTTCAGGATAATTGGGCTACTTATTGTCACTCGTTAGCTTGAATTGTTAATTCTATTCTTAATGTTCAGTTTCCTTTAAATAATAAAATTTAGGAAGAGCTTAAACTCTTATTTCATATGTATATGCATGTAATTTCTTCTGGCAGAAACTAAGAAGGCTACTTGCAGCTTCCAGGAATTGAATGTAGTGAGATGGGGTGTTTCACAGTCTTGAAGAGCAAGAAGAAAAGGCCTGAGCCATCGGTTTCAATTAAGCGAGTCAGTCCCAAAGAGCAAACACCAACTACATTACCGGAGCCCCAGATTCCAACTCGTTCCTTGCAGTCTGCACCTCCTAGTTTTAGAACCAGAGTGAAACCTGTCCAACCAGAAAATAGAGCAACTAACAATAGAGCACGTGCATTATCAGCTCCGGAAAGCCTTGATGCTGCTGAGCAAGATGATCTTGCAGCCGTTGAGTATGATGAGCATGAGGAGTCAAAAGGCAGAGCTAGTTTAGCAAGGGAACACCCTAATCCACAGCCCTTGCCACTTCCTGCTTCTGCATTGAAGCCTATGGGTAGCTTTAAAGTTGTGAGTGGCAGTGTTCCTAGAGATGCTTCTGGGCCTTTGCCTCTGCCACCAGGCGGTGGAACCAACAGTGGAGCACTAAGAATCTATTCATATGAAGAACTTGTATCTGCTTGCCGCAATTTCTCTTCAGAACGATGCGTATCAGAAGGTCTTTCTTCCACTATATACAAGGCTTCCTTTGGGGATGACTCATCAAGTTCCAAAAAGTTTGAAGCTAGTGTAACCCGTCTTCATTCATCTGTACAGGTAAATTGCAATACATTTTTGTTTTATTTTTGCATTTGAATGCGGTGTCAACTAAAATTTTATTGGATTTTCTTTGCCATACCTAATAGAGCACATTCTTGTTTTGGTCTTCAAAAATAATCATCTTAGTTTTCATACCTGAATGGTAATCTTTTTATATAACTTTTCCAGTCTAACAAAGACATTGGCAAAGTTTTGATTCCCTTCTCTTGCTTGGAAGATGCGCTTGGCAATCAATCAGAATATAGGGGAGAACAAGTTTCTGTTAGTTAATTTATCCTCCTGGTCAACTGAAATTGCATCTGCCTTATCTCAAACACAACCTTTTTCATTGCGTTGATATTCTAAGCAAAAGCATGCATGCTTTATCTTTCCTTGTAAATTATGTTGAGAGAGCTCAATCACCAAGTGGATTTTCATTGTTTCTTTTGTTACAAGGGTTTCTCTTGGAGGAGTTTATCATTAGATATATGCACAAACGTTAATGGTTCTGGGGCCTGTATGACAATTTTATTTTTTCCAGTATTTGAGATGCCAGAAGATGTGTCAATAAAGTCATGCTATATCTGTGATCTTTCAGGGTTTGAAAGAATTTATTAACGAGGTTAACACCCTTGCATCCCTGCGACATCCAAACCTCTGTAAATTGCTAGGATACCATGCACGCGATGGGTCAGAGCAACGACTGCTGGTTTATGAGAGACTTTATCATGGAAGCTTGGACCGGCTTTTGTATGGGAGAGATGGGCCTCTTGTTGATTGGAATACTAGAATGAAAATTGCTTTATGTGCTGCACAAGGTCTTACTTTCTTGCATGAAGAAGGGCCTTTCCAGGTAACGACTTTAATCTGCATTGTTTGTTGAGATTCTGGAAGTGAATTGATAAAAGATGTTGCATGATGATGATATTTGGTCTCAGAGTTACTATTATTGTTATATTTTGGATGATTACCTTCTGCGCTCAGTAAATCCTTCATAGGCATGCTAATTGTTCACTTACTCCTAAATTATTATGGAAAGAATATTTCTTGGAAGATGGATGATTATTTGTTGTTAGTGCTGCATGATTCATGTATGACTTCTAGGTATACTGGATGCTCATATTCAATAAAATAATAATTCCTTTTATCTCTGCAGGCAATGTATAATGAATTCTCTACAGGCAACATACAGATTGATAAAGATTTTAGTGCAAAGCTTTCAGGATATGGTTGTGTTGGTCATATTCCTGAGACAGAGATCCCTAACAGCTCAGGGGTGAGTTATCGCATACTCTGGGTGAATTGATCTCAGTTTCTTGACTTGTTTTTATTTCTATGCTTAAATATGAGGAACAAGCTTTACAATTAAACACTTGTTAATTGCTACCTTATGTACTTACAAAAACTATTTGCAGTTCATTTGGTGGGGGAGGAGGAGCTAATCATGTTTCATACTTGTACTTATTATTGTTATGCAGGCTGTTGCAAATCTTTCAGTGGAGACCCTTGAGAAAGGGCTACTGACTCCAAAGAGCAACGTATGGAGTTTCGGAATTGTTCTGCTGGAACTTCTTACCGGAAGGAAGAATCTTGATAGCCGTTGCCCCAAGGAAGAGAGGAACTTAGTGAAGTGGAGCCGACCATTCCTCGCCGATGACGGTCGACTGTCACTAATAATGGATCCTCAGTTAAAAGGTCGTTTCCCAGTGAAAGCAGCCAGGACAGTGGCTGATATTGCTCTCAGGTGCCTTCAGAAGGACCCGTTAGAAAGACCAACTATGAGAACTGTTGTGGAACATCTTAAAGTAATACAAGAAGTGAAGTACTCAACACGCTTTCCATTGCAAGAGCCGGCTGCGGTTGCTGGAAAACAGATGTCAAGGTCTCCGAGTCTGAACGGGATCGTTACTCCAGCACCCAGGCTAAGTTTCTCACCGTCACCGCCATCGAAGGTACCGCTATCTGTTTCCCCCACAAGGCCACCTGCACTGCCAATGACTCTTCCGCCACGTGCCTGTTCTTCAACCCTCTCGTTTGAGGAATTGGAACGACAAGAAAGCAGAAAATCATCATCAGCTGTATGAAGGCCCTAGTGTTGAAGGATTTTTGACTGTTAATATGCATTTTTTCATTTTTTTTGGGATGCGTTTTGCTCATTCAATAGAATATATAGAAAGATAAAATATGTTAATTCCACCTTGTCTAATCTCTCGACATGATAAGAGAGGATTGTATTTTGTAGATAGAGTTGGGGGTGGGGGGGCGCCGGCGCTGGGCGGGGTTGGTAAAGGGAATGCGAGGCTCGCCTGATTAGTTTCCTGTGTAATCCACAATGCCATTTATATATGATAGTGCTTCATCTCATATTATTCTTCTTTTGGTGCTTTGACTTCAAATCCCAAAAAGAATGTGGAAAACATTTTAGAAAGTATAAAAAAATCCTTCTCCTTTCAAGTTTTTTCTGTTTAAAAAAACAGAATTAACTTTATATATTTGAGAGCCAGCTAACAACAAATGATCACCAATACTAAAGACCGAAAGCTTCAGATTTGAGCAAACGCTGCTTCACGTGGAGGAATTAATGATTTCAATGGTTATTGCGTTGTGTTTGATTATAATAAGAGAATAAAAAAGACATCTATATTAGAAAAAGGAAACCTTTCTTATTCTCGTAAATATATTGATTTATTGGTATTTTCTAATGGAGAAATATAAAAATTGGAAAGTAAAATTTCAAATTTGTTTTGGAAATCCACTGATCGATTGGAATTGTTGATCCAAAAAGCTTGGGAAGTAAATGCTTAAACACAAAGACACATCAGCATCATCATCACCTTCAATACAAATACAATAGCCTTTCCTGCTTTGCCAAATTTTCACTCAAAAGTTGGTGGCAAGTCCAATTTTCCAATGCCTTGCCTTCTAATTTCTAAAGTGGTAGAGTGCTGTCTGTGAAGCTGCAAGTTGAAGCCACCACCATGTATGTGTATATGTATATCCAGATGTATGTGTATATGTATATCCAGATGTATGTGTATATGTATATGTATATGTATAAGAGGACGCAATAAGAAAGTAGATTTTTTTTTCATAACCACTGAAAACAAATCAATATACAGCTTAAAACTGCAAATGCAATCATCTTTTTGAGTGTTCTCTATACCTTAAATATTTGTTACATATGATCATACCTAGCTCCTAACACCTCCAAATCTATTCACATGAAATCCCTCATGTTTGTTGTTTGTACTATACACATTATATAATGTATGAAAAAAACGTTTCATCTTCAAACTAGAGAAAAACAATAAAATAAAAAACAAAAATGATACCCAATCACCCCTGTTGAAAGAAGCACTAGAAACATGCATTTATACAAAATGATAATAAAAGTAATAACAATGTAGAACTATATAAAAAACGAACCTCACGCAGGATCGTTTTGGCTTTGCTCTTGTCCAGGTCCGTTATTCTCTTCGCCTCCACTCTCCTGCTCTTGAGGAGCAGATACTACTTGTTGACTATCATCAGGAAGTCGGTCCTCACTCTCTCCAGTTTGAGGCGGCATGTGTGATGCTGAACTCCCTTGTTGTTCAGATACCAAGCTTGTAAGACCATTCTGTTTCAGATATGTTTCCAGTGGAAGGCTTGCTACTTGAAGAAGACTCATCATGCTCAGACGGCCCACTTGTGATTCTTCTTCTCGATCAGGTTGACAATTTAAGTCGATGTGTCCCTTTCCGGGGTCATCCATTTTGCTCAAGAGATTATTGCTTTGACTTTTAGATTCTAACTCATTGACTGACCTAGCTTCATTCTCTGAAGGATCTTGGGGTGTTGACACATGCTTAGAGCTGCTCTCCACTTCAGCTTCATCTTTGGGACCTGTTATCTGCTGATTCCTCTGCACAAGCTCTGCTTCTCGTTCCGATTGACGTTTTTTCTTGCGCATCATTAGGGTCTTAAAACGGCGTTTAACTGTCATGCAGACATTACATGTGCATGTAGGCTTGTGCTTGCCCTTGCCACTTGGGGGTTGGATGCATACAATGCAAGAGCAACCAGGACGATGCCTCGGGTGTTTGGTTGTAGTAGCAACTGCTGCAGTGCTTGGATCACCGTCATCTCCAAGAATTGCAGCATTAGCCAAAGCATCTAGGCCAGAAGATTCTTGCTCCTGCGCTGCTCTATGGATACTTGTTATTCTTCGTCTCTTCAAATCTATAATGCAGGTCATGCAAATATCAAAAACAAACACATACAAGGGTAACTTTCAATATAAAACAGAGTGTATTAGTCTTTAAGTGGTTGCATAGAATATATTAACCCCTCATTTGGTACAAATTAGAAGTGTAGATTTTATTTTCAAACAGTAATCAGAATTTGGATTGGCTACATTAAGTTCAATAAAATTTACTTCGTGAGTGACAAATGAGTATTTTTCACTCACAGTAAACAAAAGCATAAAATTCCAAATAAAGCACAAAATTTTTTGCAGAATACATTAATACCAAACAAGACCTTGAGGACAATAAGGCCAGTGTTCAACCACCACATTTTAATTAAAAACTTCCCTCTTCTATCTTCAACACACTGAGTTGGCCATGCATCTGTTAGTTTCTGCAAGATATGATGTCATTCCCTACACTCTTATAATCATTAATGGTCACTACATGGAGTGGCAGACGCCCAATCATAGCAAAGTGCAAGAAATATCTTGAACTCGTCTATGTTTAAGCACAAATGTAAATTTGAGGGTCTCTACTCCCTTTTCTTATCCCAATGAAACAGTAGAAGAATGTATGGAGGATTAACCACAAATTACACGGACATTAACACTCCACACTAATTTATGCAATGACTATCTGAAAATTGCAGGATTACTTAACAGATTGAACACTCGAAAGTAGTAAATTTAGCTTCTTATGCAGGGTAAACTTCATGTCAATAAGAAAAACCTGTTATTGCATAGCCTCATTATCAACTTTTTAAAAGGGAGACATTCTAGTATCATAATTCATACCCTTATTATGTCTGAGAAGATTATCCAATTCCCTTGGGGACAATTCATCTGGAGCAGAACATGAATTCCTGGATACAGAAAACCACATTACTAGACAAGTTTACGAGGACTGGTTAGGTGTGGGGAACTGGTTTTCCCACAAAAAACACATGCACATCAAATAAATTGACATGGGAAAACATGTTATTGACCTGCTCTGATCCCAAGCATTATCCATGCACGTCCACTTTGGTGGAAGAAGAACATCAGCTGGTAACCTTCGCCACTTTGAGCAACTGTCGCACTGAGCCCATTGTTCTTGTCCCCTGATGACAAAGCTTAGGAAATCCATACTATATGTGTATTTTTCTCAAACTAAATCCTGAAAATGAAATCTAGACCCATTCCAGAACTGAACAGAATAAAAGATACATGTAACATCTGACTAAAACAAATTCAAGAAGTGGATAAGATGCATTACATCTATTATAGGCAAAATTTAGTATTGAATTAGAATTTGACTAAAAATTGAGATCTTGATAATCTGAAGTAAGCTGGCAGACAGGCAATAATTAATAGGAATGGAGTTCAAAAAAGGGGTTTTTGAAAATTCTCGTTCTTTTTGCAGGTTGTAGTACACACCCTATAACACCAGGCAGTATATCCTTGTCATCAACAATTGCATAAGTCTAGAAGTAAATTACATGAAGACAATTTTCTTGCCCAGTAGAACGAACTACAAAGATAATCCCAGGTTCTATTACACACTCTATAATGCCAGGCAGTATATCCTGTGATCAACAATTGCACAAGTCTATAAGTTATATGGAGACAATTTTCTTACCCAATTGAACGAACAACAAAGATAGTTCTCTTCCCAAAAACTGGAGGTTCCTACATGAAGATATAGAAAAGTCAGAGATATAACTACATGGCTTTCTTAAACTACAAGATGGTTAATATTTAAAAGTACAGGAATGTTAAGAAGATAACCACGTGGAAATAAATGAGCCAGATTGGAGTTTCACTTCTTTTGTGAAGATGCTTGTTTGTGTTTGTGTGTGAAGAGTATGGATAGGATTCTACCCAATGCAGAACCCTGAAGGAAGCAGTTTGAAGAATACTAGATAGATATTAAATGAGTTATGAATTCTGGTTACTGTGCCTTTTCTAAAGCACATCATCTTCAAGGGAGGTAACTTTTAATATTATCAAGTTTTGCAACAAGGTAAAATAACTTCTGGAGACTTTTCGTCATTATAATGTAAACTAAACATTTATTTATAACCAACATCAATAGTGTGCGGGTACTTATATGTCTATAACTAGCAGATGTGTACACAAAGTTCAATGAAATTACTCACTTCATATTCTTCAAAATCATGATCCTCAACAGTAACAATACTGGGCTTCACGCTTGGAGGAGGACGGAGCAAATCTTGTGCCTCTTCCCATGTCAGTTTGAGCTCCAACGCATCTAGATTATCAATTAAAAGCCTCTTACTTTTAGACCCTATATTTCTTGCTCTCCTTCTCTCTGGAACCAGCAATGATGGTAACAGCAAGTTTTCCCTTGTCCTTTCCTCTTGCTTCTCAGATTTATGCCAGCTAATATCACCATTAGCTGAATGCAAATGTTTGGACAGTGCATTTAAATGAGTATCAGTGCTTCCCTTCAGAGACTGGAGAAGGCCAGAGTAGCCACTTATTATAGGTAGGTTCTCAAAAACTCCCGAGAAGAAACTTTCACTTGAATGAACACCATTAGGAATGGTAGATGGTGGGATGTCCTGTTCGTTTGGTTATTTGCATATTAATAGTACATGGTAAATTTTACTAATATATAAATGGAGTCCACTTTCTTACCTGCATTGTCATAGAGTTTGATGCTTTCCTGAACCCCATAACGAGTTTTCCTTCTGGATCCATACGGCTGAATGTAACTGCAATTCACATGATAAAAATAAGTTAAAATGTTGAATATGCCTCTACTTCTCAAAAACTATTCATATTATGCTTTAATCATAGACAATAGAGCAATTTGTTGAGCATGCATGGAGATCTTTCTTTCGAAGTCCTAGAAAGTGCAAACTTATTATGTGAAGATTATCTTATTAAATATTAGGAAGATCTATTTCTGTTGACAAAAAGGCAAAATTAGATCTGCAGTAATGACAACGCAACTTAACAAGAGGATGCTTTTTACCAGAGAAATGAACAAGGATCAGTAAGGCAATAAACTTTTAAGTACAGGATAATGAACATTTGGATTTCTGAGTAGAAAAGCATAGGCCAAAAAAACATGTAAATTTATCAAATATTCATTAAAATAACAATATTCAGAATGGTAGGGTTAAGAATACCAGTATCTCCAGCCTGCAACTGCATAGACTGTATGCATGGGGTTACACCCTCTAGAACATACATTCTGCTGTTATTGTTAGGCCAAAATCTGAATTGAAACACCCACTCTTTCCCCTTTACATCTTGAATCCTTATAGGAAGACCCTCTGGCTGTGAGATAGGTGGAAAATATGCCTGCATGGTAATCACCTTTCAACTTATTACAACAAGATTAATCTATGTAAAGACTTCTAATAGGAAAGGACAGTTACCATCGAATATCAGTTACGACAAAGGATAAGGTACAAACTACAAAAACGTACTTCAGCACACGCTTTTGGGAGAACCAAACGACCAATCCGACCAGCGTCACTTGCACTGAGGACCTTTTCAAACAATGGCACAATTGTAGAATTTGAGCTTAAACCATCACAAAGTTAAGGATATGTCTATTCTAATCAACAGATAGGCAAGAAAACAGTAAAAGCACAAAATCTAATGCCGGGTTCAGCAAAGAAAGAAAACTAATGTGCGCCTACATTAAAGAAAAAAAAAATCACTAAGGATACTCTGCTGATATTTGCTGCAACTCTTGATCTGTTATCCTTGGCCAATAACGAGGAAGCAACTGATTCCGTCCTCGGCCTTCAGCAGGAGGCCTAGCAACACGAATCTGTGAAACCATGCCTGCATTTGCCTCTGAACTTGTATTAAGAACTGACTTTGGAGGCTTGGGCAATAGATGGCGAGACCTGGACCCCTGTTGGAGGGGAGAGGATGCCTTACTTTGTGTCCTTTCATCGACAACTACTCCAGGATAAGGGCTTGAATTTGCTAATGGT
The DNA here is from genome assembly GCA_948099555.1 of Croton setiger. NCBI lineage: Eukaryota > Viridiplantae > Streptophyta > Magnoliopsida > Malpighiales > Euphorbiaceae > Croton > Croton setiger. Next base: position 11,732 of record CANUEY010255049.1, read on the forward strand.
GAGCCCAGGGTAATACTCAAGTTTGTTTGTGCTAGTGATTCATATAATTCTTTTGTTGCAATATTTGCTTTATGAATCTCTGGTTTGGTAATATGAGATAATACATTTGGTGCTTGATTAAAATTCGAGAGACTTGTGCATCCAATTTCCCCCAAAGAAATCAAATTATCCTCTTGTTTCATCTGCCTAAGTGACCCACTTGGCTCATCATTCTGTAACTGTAGTAAATGTCTAGTGCCAATACCCTCAATGGCATTTCCTAACTGCAAAAGCTTCCTGTCACCATCCAACTGATTGTCAGCAGATTGGGATTCACCAATATCATCAACTTTCGATGTGCCAAATCCATTGGATTTTTCATCCCCTATCACCTGTGTGAATATATTTTAGGTTCTGTTTAAAAAAAAAAAAAAAAACTTTTCTGACTGGGAAGACCAAAGTGCTTCCCCTCAAGCATTATCCACCACAGTAGACAGAGAGGAGGAACTAGAAAATTGTCAACCAATATGATAACATCAAGGAAATTTAACAAAAAAAATAACATGAATTTTACGAAAACTGCATTGTTTTCCTTAGCTTCCAATCATATTCAAACTTCTACAGATGAAACATTACTTCAAAAATTACAAGGAAAAAAAATTACGTTTCTAAAACTACAAAAAGATTAAATACTGTTTAAGTAATCTGAACTTACAGAATTAACTCCAGAACTCTTACTACAGCCTATACAATTCACACCACCGCCATCAAGCAGTTCAAGCAGAAATCTAGAAGCAATACATCCACAATGGAGGCGCTGCCAGTACCAAATTCAGTTATTTTCTGTTTGAAATCTAATGGAAATCTAATGCCGAAAGGGGATAAGCAAAAATAAATAAAAGTTGTAACAGCCAATTTACCTTGCCACATGAAGTGCACTCCCTCCAACCAGAATCCTTTGAGTGAAACACATCGCAAAAAACTGACTGCTCATACGCAGACCTAGTGCATACAATGAAATGAAAATGATTGATCACATGTACATTATAAAGTGATACCATGTGTTTCAGACGTATTCATGTTGCAGTTCCTATATAACAGCCAATGATACAACTAAATAGCTGATTACCTACCTGTCTCCCCAAAATTATACAAGTCCAGAAGAGAATTGACAAAATTGAAAATTTCATTTGAAAGTATTACAAGCAAAGTACTTTATCCAATATATATCCCCAATTTCAGGAAATTACTTCGACAATTACGGCTTTGCAAAAATCTAATTCCATTGAACCATTAGATTCGGATGCACAAAAATGTCTAAGGAATCAATAACTTCCACAAAGGTGAAAGGGTCCACCAAAACCACTGGAAGGTTAGAAAATAGATGCCGTTTTAGCAACAATACAACACCAAGAAGCTATAAAGATATAGCTAGAAGGACTAAATCTGCAGAACCAAAAACCTCACATTGAAATCATAGAGTCTTAATTAGAATCCAGAGAAGAAGCCATCAGTATAGCTCCATTGCGTTGTATCACACAGACATTTAGAAACAATGAAAAACAGAAAGCAAAGCAGATTACCCGCACTTATCGCAGAGATTAGCGAATTCACCAGATCGCAAAGGCCAACCTTTCTTCCACACGCTCGACGTAGGGGCAGCGCATAATGCATTCATGCAAGTCCTGGTCTCCATCTTCAATATTAATTCTAAAAATTCAAACAAAAATCCAATTCAAATCGCCAAAAATAAATCCCTAACAAATTCCCGTTTCAATAAATCTGAGTCACGTAACACGCAAAATTGGTCAACCCAACGGCACTACAGCTCCATAAATATAATAATAAGATAAAAACATAGAAGAAAACAAAGCTAACCTCTCATCACAATCTCTTTCGTTAAATAGGAAATGCTACTTCAGCCAATTCTATAACTATCACGCAACGAGGCCATGTTCGATTCTGCTTAATCAGTTAGTCAAACGACTTTCAAGCACCGAACATAATGAAGAAATCAAAGAAAAATAATCAGGCCGGTGAAGTTACTGGAATAAAATTCCGGCGACTGGAGAGATGAATTCAGCTATTAAGAGAAGAGAAGAGGAAACATAAGCATGTGCATGCAAAGTAACAGTCTTTCAGAGAGAGAAAGAGAGAGTTTGGTACTTACAATAAAAATGCATGCACGATGATACTTCAAGACTCGGCGAACTCGCCCACCTTTCTTTTCTCCCACTTACCCTCTTATTTTCAATTTTTTTTTTTAAAAAATTATTTTTTAATAAATAAATTCTTAATTTCGTTTCTAAAATAAAAAATGAAATAATACTACTTCATAATTAAAACACGGCGGCAGGGCGGCACCGTAAAGTGCGCCACTAGCGCCATTTTTAATCCAATCGTATATTTCGCATGCAATTGAGTATCAATGTTCAAATGACTAAAACACCCTAACTTTTTATTTTATTCCGACGTTTATAAATAGCATAACTGTCAAATCCCGTGCCCATGGCCGTCCAACAGAATTTCGTCAGCTGTGGATTATCATTATTTCAGCCGTTGATTTTTATTTTTATTTTACGAAAGAATAATAGTAGTAATAGTTTTAGTGGAAAATATTAATGACATCATATTATTAGGTGATGATGTTAGATGACCTCCTGAGAATACTGTTCCTACCTACCACGCTGAAAGAGAAACGCTAACTCACGCGCCTGAAGACATGACCAGTCACGTCTGACAACTGACCTGGAACGTGATTGCACGCGGGTTGAATGCGCCTGGTATTTATTAATTTATAAACAGTTGGCTCTTGAATTTAAACATGGGTGGTACTAGAAGAATGTTTGGCTCAAATCAAACAGGTGATCATACCACACGGCCACCCGTCCAAAACATATGATAATTAGGCGTGGACCAGCGCGCGATGCGCGGTTATATCAATATTTATTCTATTAATAATTTATTTTATTTATTTATTTATTTATGTGTATATATATAGCCATATCATTTATAAAATAATTATCCTACAATAAATTATAAATTAAATTATATGTTATAAATTGAACATATATTTAGCACTCAAGAAATTATACAAAAATTTATATGTTTATTATGTATGTAATATTTTAAAATCATGAATTAAAAATCTTATTTTATGAAAGTGATAAATTTAAGATTAAGTAACTTATTACTTATTAGAGAAGATAAAGTAAAAAATTAATTAATTGAATATAATAATTAAATTATAGTTTAAAATTAAGAAAAAAAGTATAAAATGTCAACTAAGCAATTCTTCACATATGGTGGACAGTGTAAATAGATATATAGATATATTTTTAGAGTATTCTTTTAAAAAAAAATTGTATAAAAATAAGATTAAAATGAAATAGGGAAAAATAGAATAATTATTATAATATTATTATAAATTTATTAGAATTATTAGGAGAGAAATTAAAAAGTCTCTTTTTTAATGTTACAAATTTATTACATGTATTAATTGATTTTGTAGTTAAATTGAATGAGTTTATTATGTTAAAATAAAAAATTTAAAAATTCAAAAAATTCACATGTAAGCATTTCATCTTCTAATCTTGTGACATAAGATCTTCTAATATTTAGTTTTTATATACTTATATACATAGATACAGATTTACATAGGTATGCTAATGTGAGATTTTCTTCATATTTTTTTCAGGGAAATTACTTAATTTTTAAAATTTAGTTTTAGTAAAATTTTATATATTTTAAATTATTAAGTAAATTCCATGTTTTTTCAAAATTAAATAAATGTTATTTTTTAATATTAATAAATACATCTATTTTTTTTTATATCATATTGAAAAATATTCATATTTATTAATAGAAAAAATATAAAAATAAAAAAATACATGTATTTTCTTATAGAATATTAAAAAAAAATGACATTTATCTAATATTTAAAAATTGTTATATACTAAAGTTTCAAAAAAGTGAAATTTGTTAAATTTAGATTTTTTTTTTTTTTTTTTATCATCAAGCAGTATGTATATCTACTCTTAAAATTTGATAGTCATGTGTTGCAATACTAACACTTGCTATAAACATTTTTTATAAGCCCTTCGCAGACAGAATGAAAATGTATATTGACAAAGGTGGGCCTACCTTTCCCTTTAAGTATGCTTAAACTTATCGTATTTTTTAATCTTATAATACATATAATTTATATGGATAAAAAAGAAGTATGGTTATTTTCTGCAAATAGCCACGTCTATATGGCATTATTTGTATGATAATATTGTTGCTAATTTTGCTAATAATATTATTATCAACGATAAATAATTAGTCAATCTTTTGTATGCTAAGATTTAGCACAGTGATGAACCCACGTGCAACATTGGTTTAAATTTCATGATCAATTCTTGATTAAAAAATAAAAAATTTAAAAAAAAATTAGTGATACATCATAGATAGCTAATTTTATTTGAAAAAATAACACTGTGACTTTTTAAGTTAAAAAATTAGCACTTTAGATGAAATGAGGATTACAATTTTTTTAAAAAAATTCAATACTATCCTTTTATTTTAAATAATAATTAATTTATTTTCATAAATTAAAAATATCAAATTTTTCAATAATAATCAATAACTTTTAATAAAAATTAAATTCTCCGTGGTCGGAAAAATAACCTCACTACCATGAGATGTTTCCAATGAGTTTGACCAAAACAAAAATTATGTAAAAAAAATTTAATAAATTTCAACAACAATAAAATAATTTTACTAAAACCAATTTATATATATATATATATATAATCATATACTGAATGATGCTCCGAGTGAATCAGCAAGAATCATCTTCCAAGGCTAAATTATATATTTTTAATATATTATATAATAGGATGATAT
>CANUEY010255290.1:0-12258 GCA_948099555.1 Croton setiger
GCATCATTGACAATCCACGGAGCATAGCTCGGATTGTCGGTTGTGGTTGTACCGGTTGTTACTTGTTGTGGTGGACATGGTATAGTGCCATCAACATAACCAATTAGATTATGAGAGATAAAAAATGGTTCAACCATGGATTGCCAATATCCATAGTTAGTGGGTTTAAAGGTATAGGCAAACTTGTGGGTAAAGTGGGTAGTCTTTTCTTGATTTGTGAAGGAGGTTATGGCAGCCATAGTTATTGGATAAGGCTGAGATGCATGTGAACTATTTCAGTTTTTACTTTGGTGCCGGAAGTCACGTCAATAGGGTAGGGTTGGTTTGGTTTGGTGGCGGCAGTAGGGTTGTTGTTGGCCACAGTTGGTGATCACGTCAACAGGGTAGGGTTGGTTTGGTTTGGTGGCGGCAGTAGGGTTGTTGTTGGCCACAGTTGGTGACGGCTGCAATAGGGTTTAGAAGCTGAAGTTTTAAGGAGTTTTGATTTGGCTCTGATACCAAGTCAAAACATATAATTGTATTTCTATATATATTGAAGATGAAAGGTTTACAATCATATATATATATATATATATATATATACTGTAAATAAGGAAATAGAATCACAGCCTAATACGGAAATATAATCACAGCCTAATAAGTAAATAGAATCACAGCCTAATAAGGAAATATAATCACAGTTGTATATGTTCTAACAATAGTAAATCATTTCAATTAACATTTCTAAAGTTTATACTTACCTTACAATCAAAACAAAAATCATACTTCAGGTTGCTTCCCTCGTTCCCCTCCTATATTCAATGGTTTCATATAATTGAATATAAATTTTTAATTTTCTTCATTTATATTTTATATGAAATGAAATGCATGACTTAATATTTATTTTCTTTTTATGATATTAATCATATTTATAAAATATTTTTATTTTATTTGAATTTTAATTTCAGACGTATATTTTCTATGTTTAGAATATTTAATAATGTTATTCGTCTTTAACATCAAATTTAATTTATCATATATTAACAATATTTATCATAATTTAGTTTAATTAATTGACCAAGTAGTCCAATTTATAAAATAAATTCTAAATTAAACCCTAAACTCAATTGCATAAGTTTTAAAGTTCTTAGGGGTTCAATTAAAGTATGCCAGTGAGTTCAGGGGTCAATTTGCAATATTCCTGAATTAATTAACCGAAAGGACCTAATTGAAAAGATTTAAAAGTTCTGCAGGACTCAATTGCAAGCGTTCCAAAACTTTAGGGACCAAAATACAACATGCCAGAATTATAATCCGAAAGGACTAAATTGAAAAGAATAAAAAGTTGCTCAAGGGACCCAATTGCATAAACTTATAACTTTAAGAATCAATATGTAATTTTACAAAATTTAGGTACTCAGGGGAAAAATACCTCAAAATGCAGCCTAGGGGGTCGTTGTTGGTTGCCTTCTTCCTTGCATCTCTACAACTGGTTATTGATCACAGAATAGTAACCTCAATCTTTCGACGGTGATTTAAGCTTTTCCCAGCCTTCGTTCGTTGCCAACAGTCCACCCAACTCCTTCACAACTCTGCATGGTGGCCTGAGCTCCCTATGCCATGGTTTTCTCTTTTTTCCTTTTTCTTTGTCTGCTCTTTTTTCTGTTTCCACTATCCCTATTCTGTTTCTTCTTCGTTTTCCCTTTTACATACTTCCTCTTTTATTCCTATACTAGCCTAGAGGTTCAAGAATACGTCAGTTTCTTTTTCCTCTCTTCTTTTTCTTTTCTCTTCTTTCTTTTCTCTCTTTCTTTCCTTTCTGTCATGCCCTGTTTCTTCTGCCCTTTTTTCTGTTTTCTATACTTCTCTCTCTCTCTTTGCCTTCTTTCCTAAACTTTGCTTTAAACAAAACCAAGTTCCAACTTAAACTCAAAGCTTTGTTTTCTTTCCTATTTTCTCTTTTCACCTCATTCTCTTCTTTCTTTTTCCTTTCTTTCTTTCTTATCCGTTTCTGTTATATATATATATATATATATATATATATATATATATGTTTTCCCTTTAGATTTTCCATTCACATTCATATATATGTGTGTATAATTGTTATCATTTATCATTATTTAAAAATAATCCGGACCAAAAATTATTTACGGTCCAATCGACACTCGATACCGACTCTGATACCTTGATAATACTAGTGAAACCGAAGCTTATAACATCGTCGTAAAAATTTAAATTCCATAATAAAAATATTTAATCAATTTATCTTCTTTTTATTTATTTAATTTTACCCCTTTTAATTATTTATGTCACCCTATTTTAAATAGTCACGTTAAATAAAACTCTAATGGTTCCACTCATTTACATGTGCCGACAATTTATGAGTCCTAAATAAATTATTCAAATACTTTCAATTTAATTCTTATAATGTTCATATAAATAATTTCTTAGTAAGTAAGAAATCTTTTATTTACATTTTATCAAAATGATGCTTATGCAATAAAAATCGTAGAAATATGTTATGCCTATAATGATTATATGCATGACATAATTTTTTTTTTTGTTAGAGATGTCACAATTGAATTGTCACAGGCCTGCATTTCAATCAATCAAATAAATGGATTTGGGAATTAGATCTTAGCTTTAGGCCTTATTCCATTAGTGAAAGTTGAAAAAAGGCTTTCGGCTCCTATGTATATTTAAGGGCTGGGTAATCTCTTGAATTGTTTATTTTTTTTTTATTTCTTTGCATTTTAAGCTTTTGAGTAGATCTACTTTAAATGCATGTTTCCAAGTCTTAAATCTTGCTTTTAAGGGCTTGGAGCTTTATTTTAGAAATTTCTTTTAGAGCTTTAAGGAATACTAGAAAGGTTTTCCTCTAGCTTTGACAAAAAAATTTCAATGAAGCTCTGTAATTCCCCTTAGAAAAACCATTTTTAGATCTTCATTATTCTATTCAACTTAGCTAAAGTGGGTCTAGTGCTGCAGCGAGCCATGGCAGCACTAATCTAAGGACCAGTGGCAAAATATAATAAAGAATAAGAATTTAAGAAATTTGGTTTCTTCTAAAATGACTAATAAAATTTGTTTAATCTCCTGTGCATAGTTCTCAAGTTTAGAAGTTTAATAGTTTATTTGGTTTTATTGAATTGTGTATGTTAGACAATAATTTGCTATTAATTTGTTGAAAGAAAGAACTAAAATAATGGTTGATGATAATAGAAAAGATTTTATTAAAATGGTTATAGGTTAATGCAAACTAAGTGTTTGATGAAATATACTTAAGGGAAATGGCATAGAACATGTATGACTCGTTATGTCCATTATTAAAAATTAAATAATTCAAGTATAGAATGTATATGCGATGTATTTAAAAAGTTGGATAAAGCTGAAATTTAAGATAGTTTATGTAAGAAACAAAATTTCCATAAGTGATCAATTATGATATAAATGAATTAAGAGGATGTTTGCATTTAAATTGTAGGTATATGAGTGTTTTAAAAGCATATGAAAAAGATTCTATAAAATCTCAATTAATTTGAAACTTAAACTCAACAATATGTGGCTGTCCTGTTTTTTTGATAGATTCGCCATTGGGTTTAAGGATAATTAGGGATAATCAGGCTCGAAATGATGACTTATACCATGTCAAGGTGACACTCTACTGTTGAATTATATCCCTCCCCTTGCCTCATCGGTCTCACCTTTGGGGTGAAAAAATGATACACTTAATGAGAGAATTAAGCAAAACATCAAAAAGAAACATTAATCCGTATATGTTTACTATATATCTGGAGAGTTTCATGATGTTTGGACCTAATGTATAAGAGAAAATTGATTGTCTCTACAGGATAGTAAAACTACCTTCATTGTCTGAGTTTGCGGCACAAAACGATAGAATTAATGACGGAATCAGGCAAAAATTAAAAAATATAAACTCAATCCCTATGATTTCTTCTATATTTCTGGAAAGTTTCATATGTTTTAAAATTATGGATTCTGAGATAATTGAAAATGAACACATGAGGGTAAGTTGCAGAAACAAAAGGGTTATTGGTGAAATTTTTCAACATTAAAATGCTTTAAAAATTATGTTGGGCTCCTTTTGTTGTGAGCTCAATCAAGAAGAGCTTCAAACCAATCCAGACCACCAGATCCTCGTCGTCGGTCATCAACTGAAGCCATTCCTCCCACCTCTACGTTTGCCTTTGGTCATTGACTCTTGAATCAGTAGCTAAAGTTTGTGAAGTAAGTCATATTATCTACTATTATATTGAAGTTTAACAGAGTTAGACTAGAATACTTGCAATGAGTTTTGATATTGTAATTGTGCTTTTGATTCTATTTTGAGTTTCAATTTTAATAATTATTTCTGATAAATGTATGTTATTGTTGTGGTTTTTGATTTTAAATTTTCTTGATTTGAATGAATTTAATATTAATTTCTGATAAATGTGTTATGTTACTATTCTGGCTCTTTAATATTAATAAGCTATGATATTTTTTCTTTTAATTCAATAAAAGTTGATTTTATGCTTTGTTTAAAGAGGAATTATGTTCTGCTATACGCTATTGTAGTCACTATTATTTGTTGATTTCTTCTCATTATGGGTTTATGTGATATTTAAATCTAGAGACTTATTGGATTAATGGGTTTAGGTTTCAATGAATTGCAGTAATGTTGTGCAATTAATCAGCTTGTGTTTTCCTTTGTATACTATATTGTGTGCTTGTTTTTTCATTTATAGTTATTAAGCTTCTGGTATGTAATATTGTACTAATTGAAAGAACAAAACTTATGCATTTCCAAGTTAATGGTGTTACAACAATATAGTATATCATTTCGAATAAATCTACTATAATTATGGGAAGCTAGTGAGCAAAAGATTGACTTGTTAGGTGTTGTTATTCATTGTTATAATATTTATTATGATTAACATGTTTTGGCTTTTGGTCTCAACCAAATTTTAGATACTGTCTTGCAATACCTTTGATCCTGTTTTGTCCTTAATTATTCCATACTTCAATTGGTTGTATTTATTATATATTTCAATTTGCAATGCCTTTGATCTATTTTCTCGTTATCATTAGCAAGAGTTAGAATAAAAGGAAGCGAGGATCACCTTTTATAAATCTTGCAAAACCAGGAGTTATATTCTTGATTGGAACAAAAGTATTGGAGCAAAAAAGCATGATTCAGCAATGGTGGAGAGAAAGGATAAAGAAGATGCAGGAAAAGAAAGATAGTTTAAGGAAGAAGAAGAAGATAGGAAACGGTGTAGTTTTTCTTAATGAGAAAAATGCCGCCATTTACATTAATGAAAAAACTCTAAAGTAAGTGAACCGGTGTCGTTTTGATACTGAAGAATTTAAGGCATGTGTCAGCACATGATCTTCTTCCTCTTCTTTCTGAGTTTGTTATGGCAGTTGTAAACCTTCCAGCTCAGCATTCTTCCGCGTGGAGTTAAACAGATTTCATCAATTTGTTGCAATTTTTGTTTCAATTCCAAAGCTAGTTAATTAGTTATAATATATATGTATACTAGTAATATAGATGGTAACTGAGTAGAATTGTGGAGTCTCTGTTTTTTTGTTTCTTCCTCTCATTGTAACATTTTGGAAAATTGTTATTCAATGCAATTAGTTTTTCTTCTCATTCTGTTTTGATTTCAATTTTAATATAGTATCAGAGCCTTTTAATCTTCAGTTGATATTCAATTTCTTCTTAATCTAGATTTGAATTTCTTTGTTCATTTCTTCATATTTCTGTTTACATCCTAAAATCTTTAATTCTATCTTACAAATTTTTATTCAATCTTATCTTGAAATGACAAATCCAATAATCAATGTGCATCTACATAATCCTTCAAATTCATTATACATACATCCTAGTGAGCAAAGTTCTAATGTGATTATCAATATTGCGCTTACTGGAACAAACAATTATACTTTTGGTCATGTTCTATGTTGATGGCTTTGGGAACAAAAAATAAGGTTTCATTGATGGTTCCTTAACTGCTCCTCTAAAAGATGATCTTTTGTACAGAGCATGGAAGAGATGTAATATGACTGTGCTTCCATGGATAAGGAATTCTGTTGAATTGTCCATTGCTAATAGCATTTTGTGGATAGATAAAGTATGTGATACTTGGCAAGATATAAAAGAAAGGTTTTCTCAACCAAATTAATCCAAAATCTCAAATCTGTTTGAAGAGATTTTAAATTTTAGACAATGTGAGTTATCTAATAATGACTACTTTACTCATATGAAGATTCTATAGGATAAGGTAATGGTGTTGAGGCCACTGTCAAACTGTGTGTAGGCCATAGTGTACGTATGTAGTATGGTGGCTAGATTAAGGGAATACATGGAGAATGAGAAGGTGTATAAGTTTTTGAGGGGCTGAATGAGAAATATAATGTTGTAAATCACAAATCATGTTACAAGATCCTTTCCCTAACATTAATAGGGTATTCTCACTTGTTGTACAATAAGAAAGAGAACAAACTTATTCCTCTGGCCATGAAGCAAAGGTATTGATGGCTAAGGGATTTAGGCCGAGGCAATTTCAGTTTCAATCCAAATTTAGGGGCAATTCTTATTCTGGATATAGTTTGAAACATTGTACATTCTGCAATGGTGATAATCACACTAGTCAAATTGTGACAAAATTTTTGGATATCCTATTGGTTTTAGACCAAGGAATCCAACTGGTTATCAAGTACCACCTGGTTTCCACACTTCACAGCATGTAGTTACTCATGATTTAGATTCAAATTTGCATACTGGAGTATATGAAGCATCTTCATTACAGCAAGCCTATCAACCATCATCAGTTTTATATGAAGAAGGCATTTATAATGCTAATTCTGGTGAACTGAACCTAAATGCCACATATACTCAGAATGTGCGTGGCCACATTTCAAATGCAGATGTTGTTGGTCAGAAACAGTTTAGTGGAAGCTCTTCTGCAGGAACTAGAATGCAGTTTACAAATGAGTAATATCAAAGACTGTTTATTTTGGCATATTCCAGTATGTCACTTGATTCTAGTGCAACAGACCATGTTACTTCTAAATTGCATTTGTTCACTTTTTATAAAAAGATTAAACTAGTCACAATTAAATTTCCAAATAGGAATACAGTAAAGGCAAGCTACTCAGGAAGCATTATGTTTTCTAAGGTTTTTTACTTTATTGATGTCTTGTTTATTCCAGAATTTACCTTTAATCTCATTTCAGTTATTGGTTTGATAAAACAATTAAACTGCACACTGTTTTTAATGGATGACTTATGTATCATTCAAAAAAAGAACTCATTGAGGAAGATTTTTTCAGCTATAAAGTCATTGGAGGTCTGTATGTATACCAACATGATCAGGTTCATTCATTCTCAAAGGCAATCATAGCAGCATTTGCAGTCTCATCTAGCAGCAATTATGCTAAAAGGTTTACAGTTTAAGACATTTGGCATTATAGAATGAGACATTTATCTTGTAGTAGGTTAAATGAATCACATAAACTAGTTTCTAAAATGAAATGTAATAAAAAAGCAAAACCATGTGATATGTCATTTGTCAAAACAAAAGAAGCTTATGTTTCCTGTTAGCAGTTCTCATTCATTAGTGCCTTTTGAATTAATTCATATGGATATATTGGGGCCTATTGCTTAAGTTTCTGTTGGTGGACATAAATACTTAATTGTTGTGAATGATTGTACAAGATTTGTGTGGATTTTTCCTGTAAACTAAGGCAGAAGTCAGTTTTTTGGTTAAATTTTTTGTTGCTTATGTTCATACTCAGTTTCAGGCAACAGTTAAGAAAATAAGGACTGACAATGGCAGAAATTTAAATTGACTGCTTTCTATGCTGATTAAGGGATTGAACCTCAAATCTCTTGTCTAGAAACTCCTGAGCAGAATTCCATAGTTGAAAGGAAGCATCAACACATTTTATATGTTGTTAGGGCACTTCTTTCTCAGTCTGGTCTTCCTAGAGACTTTTGGCATTATGCAGTTCAACATGCAGTATTTCTTATTAACAGATTCCTTCTTCAATTATAAAAAATCAGACACCATTTCATAAGTTTTTTCATCAACAACCAGATTAAAATAGCATTAAGGTTTTTGGTTCTTTGTGTTTTGCTTCCACACTGTAGGCTCAAAGGAAGAAGCTAGATTCAAGAGCCAAAAAAATGTGTTTTTCTTGGTTTTAAAGCAGGAACCAAGGGTTTTATAGCTATAGATCTTGGTAGAAGGGAGATTTTAATTTCAAGGAATGTTATTTTCTTCTGATTCCTTTTTTGCAACATCTACATCTCCAGAATTTCTACACTCTTATTTTGATAATCCTTAAATACCACAAACTACTATTTCTGCATCCAATGCTACCATGTCCAGTTACCAAAGACCTACCAAAGATAAACATCCTTCCTCTTACCTTAATGATTATGTTTGTCAAATTTCTTCAACTAACACTGTTTATAACCTTTCCACCAAGCATCCTTTATCCATAGTATTGTCTTATAATTCTGTTTCTCCTTTTTCCTGCCACTTTATTTGTTAGTTGAATTTATTGTAGGAGATTTAGGTCAAGAAGCCTCTATTTGATGGTTTCCTCCCTACCCATGTTTCGCTCCGCCGCCGATGTTATCAAGAACCGTCAAGGATTTCAGATGAAGAATTGGTTTTGAAAATAAGATCGAATCGCAGTGTGATTGCATAGATTGAAGAAGCGGCAGTTGAAAAAATGAAAAGCATGGGAAAGGATGTTTTATTGTCGTTTTCACGACATCATCTCTTTGTAAGGGCAGTTTAAGGTTTAATGTAAAATATTTGCTATTTTTTTAATTTTCAATAAAGTATGTTATTTTATTGAATTAAGCACATAATATGTACTATTTAGCTTCAGCTCCCATATTTATATAAATTTTATTACTGTTAATATATAATAATCAAATTAACTGCAACATTAATAATTAAAAAAAAAAACTATAACACTAATAATAAGAATATAGAACGAATTAATGCGTGAATGCACACTTAAAAAATAGTATAGAGTAAAAGAGGAGGGAAATTAATCATAATTTTCCCACAATTTTTTCCTTTTAATTTTAAATTTCCACCTAAATTCCTTTACCATGCCCGCCTATGCCCTTTGGGTGTAGGGCTGCAAACGAGTCGAGTCGAGCCGAGTATTGTGCTGCTTTAGCTCAGTTCGTGTTAACCACAAGTTCGAACACGAGTCGACCTCGAGTTAAATTCCATGAGCTCGAGCTCAGCTCGCGAGCTTGGCTCGTTTTAGTCTTACGAGCTTGGCTGTTTTATGTTGCTATTCGAGCTCGAGTTTGAGCTCGCAAATAAACTTGAATTCTAGCTCATCTCGAGCTCGAATTTTAGCTCACAAATAAGCTCGAGCTCGTTTCCTGTTGCTATTTGAGCTCGTGTTCAAACTCGTTAAGAGTTAGTCAATAAATCAAGAAAATTCATTTGTAATGTCGTTTCAGTGAGAAAATGAAAATAGCAGTTTCAGTGAAAGAGAAATGAAATAATAAAAACTGAATTGGGGTGGCAGGTGGCTTCACGAACTTATTTAACGAGTAGCTCGCGAGTCTATCAAACGAGCTACTCGCGAGCCTTTTTAAACGAGCTGCTCGCGAGCCGGTTCGAGCTCGACTCGTTTAATAAACAAATCCGAATATTCGGCTCAAGTTCGGCTCATTTATTATCAATCTGAGTTCGATTCGAGATTTAATCGAGGGAACACTGAACCGCTCACGAACGGCTCGGCTTGTTTGAAGCCTATTTGTGTGTAGTAATTTTCTCACTTTTTTTTTCCTTTAATTTCAAAATTTCCCCCAAATTCCGTTACCATTTCCGTCATTGTCATTTAAGTTGGTTTTGCTTATGTAAGCAAAATTTTTATTAGAAATGTCAAATCATGATTAATAATATAGTTTTTTTTTATTGAATTGTACAAAGATTAATTTTCAACCAAAAGTGGAAAAATATGAATTATGTTTACCATAAAACATTTAGGGATTTTTAGGGAAATGAAAATAAATTTTTATTTTAATTTTGAAATAAGAAAGTAAATTAAATATAGCAACATGACACCAAAAATTTGGATTTTAAATTATTTGAAGATTTCAGTTTATACACATTATCTACTCGTTCATTTTAAATTTTGGAAGATTATTTTTCAATTCATTAAATATCATACTTTGGCATCCTTATGGTTTGGAAAGAAAGTTATCTCTAAATTTTAAAAACTAATGAATACTTTTCTTCATCTTTAACCTTCACCTTCACCGTGGTAATTAAAATATTATTTTTTACACTAAACAATTCAAATATAATTTCAGCAAAATTAAATAAGTAAATAAATCAATTTAAAGCATTTAACATGCACAGTAAAAAATAAATTTGGAGTATTTGAAGGGAAAATTATATTTTGATTCCTGTTAAATGCATCAAATAAAGAAAATTATGATTTTATCTTTAATATTTAGAAATAAAGTTTTTTTAGATGAAAGCAGCTGAAAATATAATATCTTAAAAATAAAAAATTGAGAGTATATTTTAAAAATAAAATTTGAGAATAAATATATTAAATGAATATTTTCTTTTCTTTTTATAAAACAGAAAATGTTTATCATTACTAATCCAATAATAAATTTCTCATATTTAAAATTACATAATTCTATGATTATTATTTTTATTTTAGCTCTGAAATACCAACATATTAAACATTATTTATAATTTTATTGTTTAAAATACTAGATAAATTAAAATACTATATGAATGTTAGCATGACACAACGATGAAAAACTAAGCTTTAGATGTAATCTTGTTATTTTTTATAATTTATAATTTTTTTATTTAATTAATAAAAGTATTTATCTTTATTTATTTTGAATAATTATTAATTTAATTATGAATGTATTATTTTAAAACTAAAATTATAAATTTTAAATGCTAATTAATTAACCATGTTAATGTAAAATTATTAAATTAATGATACATTTTCCTTTTACCAAATTTTTGATATCAATTTATACAGAATTTATAATTTTATTATTATTATTATTATTATTATTATTATTATTATTATTATTATTATTATTATTATTATTATTATTATTATTATTATTATTATTATTATTATTATTATTATTATTATTATTATTTTCTTCGTTTTTTTTACCTTAAAATAATATTAGATTAAAAATTATTAAGACATGTAGTATTGAAAATACAAAATTTAAAATATCATAACGAATAAATATAATTTTAGTTTAATTTAATTTAGTCTATTCTGATAAAAAAATATAATAATAGTAAATAAACCCATTTTTAGACAAATGCGTGGGGGGAATGATTGAACTCTGTTTAATCACTAATTCAGTTTTTTAAGGAATCAAACTCAACTTGCATTCAAACATTCAAAGAGTGTTAATAACCAATTGTTAATACCCATTTGTTCTTAAATTAATCTATACATTTAATATTCCCAAAAACTATAATTCTATATTTCCTAATCAACTAGTTCAAAATGTCCATTACCAAAATAAGAATTCGGAATATTACACACATGTTTGTGATACAATCCTCGTTACCTTTACCTTTATAGCTATAGCTATATTTTATTTTTAGTCAAACTTCTCTATATTTTGAAATATATTTAGAAACTATTTTAATTTTGATGTTTTTAAATAAATTATGCATTATATTAAATGTTTTTCAACATTTAAATATTTCTTACTATTTTTTATAATATTTAGTTCCAATTTAAAAAATTAAATTTAAAATGAAAAATTATAAATAATAATAATAATAATAATAATAATAATAATAATAATAATAATAATAATAATAATAATAATAATAATAATAATAATAATAATAATAATATGGAAAGTTTATAAAATATATGTGGTATTTAATTTTAAACTATTTCAGTATGGAAAGTTATAAATAATAATAATAATAATAATAATAATAATAATAATAATAATAATAATAATAATAATAAAAGAATGAAATTTAAAATAGAAAGTTAATAATAATACTAATAATAATAATAATAATAATAATAATAATAATAATAATAAAAATAATAATAATAATAATAATAATAATAATAATAATAATAATAATAATAATAATAATAATAATAATAATAATAATAATAATAATAATAATAATAATAAAACATAAATTACAAATAAAATAAGAAATTAAATGTTTACCAATTCAGTAACAGCAACTCTCCATCTTC
>CANUEY010255528.1:0-60539 GCA_948099555.1 Croton setiger
CACTAAATTTTTTGTAAACTCTTTTTAATTTTTCGGAAAAATTAAATTTTCCCTTCTAATTTTCAGACTTGTGTAGGATGATTAAAATATAAATATGTAATTATTTAATAAAATATTAATTGAAGTAATAAATAATTGCTATAGTGATAAAATGTGAATGATTGTGCTTTTACAATAAAATATTATCATGTCAAAATAAAACATTGAAGTGGTTTAGTGCAGTTGGTTAACATATTACTTTATATATAAAAGGTAAGGGTTCAAATCTCACTCAAGTTATCTTTTTATTTTTATAGTGAGTGGGACCCACAGGTTCAATTCAAATAAATCATGGTTCGATTCAAATAAACCAAAGGGTAATTTGGTCATTTTGAAAAAAAAACGTTGACTTTTTCGTTGACTAACGGCAGAATCGGATGGAAGGACCTGAGAGTATAATATTTCAAAAGTTAGGGACCCAATGATATAATTTCCAAAATAGAGGGATCTACGAGTTCGTTGCGCCAAACCACAGGGACCCGAAAGTAATTACCCCTTAAAATTAATTTATTTTTTATATATAAGATTAAATGTAGGAGAGAGTAAACTTGGTTAATACAAATATTTCAGCATTTTTTTAAATTAATATAAGCTTTTTATTTTTAACCAATTTCACCTCTTTTCAATTTTAAACCAAAAATACTTCTAATTTGATACCATTAACCAATTTTTATCACAATTTTAAACTCATAAAATTATAAAAATCAAATTTTCCAGTCATTTTATATTCAAATTATATTATTTTATCATATAGTTAAATTATTAAGAATAAAATAATTCAAATTATTTATTTCATCTCTATCTAATTTAATAAATTTAATATATTAATTGATTTAATTATTTTTTTAAAAATAAATAATTTATATGTGACTATTTGATCCATGAAAATAACTTTAGTACACGTTCTGGCTGCTGTCAAAATATTTATATATTTATTATTTTTTTTACGTATTGATTTATATATTTATTTGTATTGATTTATATATTTATTTATTTGGCTAAAAATAAAATTTATATATTGATATGTATGTAAAAATTAATGTATAAACTGATTTACATCGATATTTAAAAATTTATTTAAAAATTCATTTACTAATATATTTATCTTCTTTGCAAATTGGTAAAAATTAATTTATATATTTATACATACTGTTGAGTATATAAAAAAGTTAATTTTATATACCAAATACAAATTCGAAATAAATATATTTATATAGAATTTTTATACCTATATACAAATTCGTAAATAAATATATTTATATTAAAATTTTATATATCCATATACAAATTTGCATATAAATTTATTTATAATAAATACATTTATATATAATTTTTATATACGCAGTTACATTCTGTGTATGTAAGTATATATGATTTTAGTGGAAGCTTTGAGTTAATCAAACAAATTTAACAATTAGTTACTTAATTAAACTGCTAATTAATTAATTACTATATTTAATTAGCTGTATATCTAGAAATTGCTATAAAAAATAACTAAATTTAGTAAAATAGTATGCTTGTGCCATTTTTGATGCACATGCACAGGTGAAAGATGTTGAACTAGGGTGGGGACCACTGCTATTTATTTGAATGGAGTAACCGCCAGAGTTTCAGCCCAGCTAAGAGGATAACCAAAGGCTATTGCAATTGGGCCCAGTTGATTAACCCAAGCCTATGCTATGTTGGGCCCAAATTTTTAAAACTGGTTTAATTATAGGGGAAAAAAGTAATAAAATTGACACAAACAAATTCCAAATAAATGAAAATGGATCATTGAATAACTTTTTCTCTTTTTTTTTTTTTTTAAGAAAATATATATTATTGCAACAAAAATTCGAATGTAGATGTTACAATCCTAACGTAGGATGCTGGAACTAATAAACTATAATCAGAATGAACTAACCGATCTGCGCTCTCTGACATATTACAAAATCATTGAATCATATGTAGAGTGTATTTAGAAGACGAACTAAAATCGACAAAACCCTAAAACTGAAACCAGTCCTCCTCCAAGAACAAGCATTTTCATGGGATTGTTCTTATTCCTTTGATCTAATAAATTGTAGTTTAAGTAATCATTATTCCATGCAATGGATAAAGAATTACAAGCACACTTCTTCTGTTCAAAAATTCTGGAAAAAAAAAAAAAAACCCCCCACTCTTTGAATCTGCTTCTTGAAAAATCAGTTGCAGACTTTCAGCCAATTATTACTAGTTCAAAATGAACCAACAACGAGGGTAGCTCAAGACTCAAGAGACTCATGAGTGGGGACTGGGTCGAACCGCACAAGCAGGTCATGGGTTCGAATTTCATAAGAGCAAATTTCTCAAGGCTATAGCAGAATAAAAAACAAAAAATACGTATGAATTCGACTTTTTTTTTTTTTTGAAGAAAAAAAAAATCAATTAGTTTGTCTCTAAACTAAGACAAACAAAAGCTGCTAAAATAATTGAAGACAAATACTGTCATAAACTAGTACAATATGTTAATTACAACATTAATAAATAATTAATAGTTTGTCCTAAATAATTATAAAAAAAAAAAAAAGAGAGAGAGAGAGTATCAGAAAGAGGTAAAACCTTCATGTTCAGAAGAATTAGAATCATCACAAGGAGTGTGATTATGTCTACCTTCGTAAGTAGTAATTACCATTCGACAGTCTTCTGATAATCTTTCAACTCTCTTTTTCACCCTACAGTTACTGTGGGTGCACCTGTAATAACTCCTACAAATAATCATAATTTATTACATTAATCTGAATTTAGTTCAATCTGTCAGAAATTAGGTGGGAAGTTGGAGTTCATGACAATGCATGCATATGGTTTTCGAGTCCTTCACTCCAAGAAAAACCTATTAATACACTAATAGAAAATAAAATAAATTGTATATAATTTAAAATTAATTTAAATTATCGATCATTATATAAAAATATAATTAAAATTAAAAAATATAGTATACAAGTAATGATAATTCACTCTTTTCACCATCATCCATCCTAATCTAACTATATTCTTTCCATAATTACAGAATTTGGGTTCTATAATAACTACTTCTTTCTCCTGACACTCCTACTCCAATCATTAAAACAACCCTCAATTTTCTGACACAATGTACTTCAATATTCTTACACCTACTTAATTATTAGTATAATTACTACTTTTAATCAAATTATTATTATTATCAAACATGCATGTGTATTAATTAGGGCTGAATTATGTCACTAGTGCATGAAATCTTGTATGAAAATGATCCATTTTTTATTAATTACTAAATTATTTGCATGTTTAATTAAGAAATTAGAGAAAAATACCTGGGATGAAGGCTATTTTTAACAACTTTTTGGCCATATTTTCTCCACTTATAACCATCGTCAAGAACATCAACATCGCTTCTTGTTTGAAAACAGAATCTGGGTTCTCTAAGCTTTCTTCTTACTTTGATTTTACCTTTATCTAAAGAAGATGAATTCCTCCACCTACAGTACACAGAACAAAATTTTCTAAATCTTTCAGATTTTCTTTTTCTTTTCTCAAATTCTGCAGAAAAATGAAAAGTGGGTACTATAAAGTTAGATCTGTTAACGGATCTATATATATATATATATATATATATCAATGCGTATTAGGACTTTTACAACTCAAGAAAGAAAGTATATTTTAGGGTCCATTTGGGGAAAAAAAATTGTAAATTTGTAAACTTGCTTCTGTAAATTCAGATTTTTATGTTGCTGTACGAAAATATACCATATATTTTCTTTTCCAGATGCGGGTTAGAATCAGATCTCTCTCTTTTTTTAATAATATACTTTGAAGAATATTTTCTCGCGGATATTCTTTTGCATGTTTGGTAGAAAGAAAAATGAAAAAGTCCCCATGAAAAGAAAGGAAAATAAATACTACCAAGAACTTTTGGTATCGTTAGTGCCAGAAGCAGTACAGTTTTCTTGATCAATTGTAGCCTCTGGATCCAATGTTCCAACCTAATCAAAATTGCGAAATTAATTTCCAGAATTTAAATACTTATAAAAAAATTTCGAAAGAATCAGACAAACCTGGTTGTCGCTATGGCTATTAAACCCCATATGGGTAGTAGCGGCGGAGGTTGTGGCAGTAGTAGCGGCGGCGGCGGTAGTATTAAGTGGCTGCGATATTTGATGAGAGTTAGAAGGAGCTAAAAAGCTGAAAACTTGATTTTCTTCAAATTGTACGAAACCCATCTCGTGTGGAGTAGAGAAAGAGACATAATTTGCAACTTCCCTTTCACTCCCTTCCATTATAGAGTTCTTGCCTTCTTGGGATCTCTCTCTGGTTCTTCTGATTATTATAGGGTTCGGTAGTGCATATGAGAAAGAAACTGTGGTTGATGAAGATGATGAGGAAGTAGAATTTAGAAACTATAGAGTGGGAAGAGAGAGTCTGTTTGGTCAACAAGTAAACGTGGAATGGAAAGGAAAAGGAATATTTCCAGGAAAATTATTATTGTTTCTTTCTTATATCTTCTATAGTTCTTAGGATTATTCTCTTTTCATATATACACAACACAACCGACTGAAACCACACAGTACTTTCGAATTATTAGAGGAATATTTGGTTGTCTACAACAAATTTGCCTCTTAACAATTTTTTACGGGCTCCAAACTACATTAATAGGGACTATACTTTTAAAATTTTAATTTTATATATATATATATATATATATATATATATATATATTAATCTGGCTTATATTCGTTTAAGTCGTTTTGGATTTGACTGTTGAAAGACTCATTTATCATTATTAAGTATTTAGTTTAAATTGAGTATGAATTTAATAAAAAAAATTCGAAATTCAAATAAAGAAAAAGAAATTTAAAATTTATAAATAAAATTAAAATATTTGTCATAAAAAATGTTCTTATACACCATACTAATAATTTTAAGTCCAATAATTAAATTTAAAATTTTTTTATAAAAAAAAAATAGATTTTATATTAAATTTGTTACGATGCATAAACTTTGTTTATCCCTATTACATTAATCTACACATAAAAAAATAACATTAATAAAAATAGTTTTTTCATTGACAAGAATATATATGAAGTAATTTATTCATTTGTTTTTGTTGGTTAAGAGATTATTAATGAATATTATAATTTACGTGATTTGTAATAACATGTTTTTCAAATATTTAAGTGTTTTTTTGTCTTTTGATTTAGCATTTTATTAATTTATAATTATTAAATTTAAAATCTCAAAAATAACCTTGTTAGATATATCTCATACTGAAATAAATATATTTATGGATAAAATAAATCGATTATATAACGTTTATAATTGGATATAATAAGAAAATTATCATTTTTGACTGGATAATATATATAATAATTGGCATAGTATAATTAAATTAGTTTATGGGTTGTCAACCTAATTAAGAATTTTCCATAACAATAATATATAAAATTGCATTAAAAAATAGCATAATTATAATTGTAAATTATTTTGGTAAATTAATAAAAATATTATTTAATAAATTAATAATAATAATGCCATCTTAACACGCAAAACATTATACTCGAAAGGTGACGTTTAATTGGATATATAAAAGATATGGGTGGTGGATGTGCCTATTTATTAACTTCCTCCACTACAAAATCAGAGATGAGTAAAATTACAATCTACTCCTTTTAGTTTTGTACTATACCTAATTAAGCCCAAATCTATGAAGGCATAGGCGACGGAGGATATCTGTAATTTTAATCATTGTCTAGAAGATACTCTTTCCTTTCTTTTTATTACTGTCAGAATTAGGGTTTTTGTGAGTAATAATATACTGTATCATAATTATATTCTTTCTTTCTATCATATCTAATGTCATATCGTTTATTATCTCTGTTTTTTTCTTTATTTTTGCTATGATAATTCCATATATTTTAGTTTTTACGCGGTTTATATTCTATTATTATTGGTTTACAATTTACATTTTTATTGAATTAATTGATAAAAATATATATATTATAATTAATATGGTATATAGATACAATCTATATAAACTCAATAATCTATTTTTTTCAAACCAATACAAAAATTTCAAATTCTTTTGTGAATATTCAAAATAAAAATTAAAAAAAAAAGAAAAAATAATAATAATAATAATAAAGGTTCACCATAAGTGGTGGTTCTTGCTGCTGTGATAGTGGTTGTAGTAGTGAAGGTAAGATAGTAAAAAAAGAAGGAGTCTTGGGAAGCAATGAGTGGTGGGGTACATTTTACATAAAACTTGCATTTAAACATGGTCAAAAATGTCGGTAGAATGTACAAACTCGGTAGAAGGTACAAACTTTAGATAATGTAACATTTTAAAGTTTAAATTTCAAAATTTAACAAAGAAATGGTCCGAATTTTAAAATTATTCTAAAAACGAATTACTGATCCCAGTTCAATCGGAAACACGCTTCGCTACCACATCCAAAAACTATGTAACATTACACACTGAAAAAATTTTGAAAAAATACTTTTTTTTCTGACAGTAAACTTCAAAAAATTTAAAACGAATTTTACAACTAATTTTGTCTTCAACAGAGTTCGGAAAGAATCCGAAAAATTGATTTTACTAAAAAAGAAAAATCCGACGTGATCTGATTTTACTAAAAAATGTAAATATAAGACTAAACAATCACCCTTTTATGAACTCGGATTTTCAGGAATTTCAATTAGATAATAGTATGGTTAAATGATTTATTTAGTCTTAGGCTTTCTTTTTGTTTGGCTTGTTGAAAAGAACACTCCAACTTCCCCCACAATACCAACAACAATTATCCATTATTCCTTTTCTAAGCTTAATTAAAAGGAATATGTTGAAAATTATTGTTAATAGAAAGATTTGGCTTTTTATAAAAACGTTACAAATTAAGGATAGTAATTGGATTAAATAGCATAAAAAGTTAAATAATTAACAAATAAGGTAATTATTAAAAAGTAGTAAATAGAAATAGACAAGGTTGAGTGAGGAGTGCTGTAGAAAATAATAATTGCAAAAGCGTGTCAGCTCAACAATGTCTTATTTATTTGAGATGGATACAATTTGTTAGGTCCAATATGTCTCGTTAAAGCCTATACACTTCCCCCTATTCCCACTTTCCCTTTCTTTCATCAAATCTTATAAAGGTGAGTAAAGTTCGGTTATAACCGAAACCGAATCGAAATTTTCGGTTCGGTTAACTGAAATTTTGATATTTTTTGTTTTTCAGTTTTTCGATTCGGTTAACTAAAAAAATCGGTTTGACTTTTGGTTATCACTTTTGAAATTTTCTATTATTTCAGTTAATCGGAAAACTGAATTTCAATATCTAAAACAGCGTTGTTTTGGAAATCCTTTTTTTCTTCCTATCTTTATTCTTTCTGCTTCGGTTTCGGTTAACCGATTTGCACAGCCATTTCATAACAAGTTTTCAAAAATTCGATTAACCGATCAGTTATTTAGTTTCATTTTCGGTTAACCGATCAGTTATTTAGTTTCGGTTTTTAGTTAACCGAAAATAATTCGGATTTGGTTTCGGTTACTCAATTAGTGCATTCAGTAAACAGAAAACCGACCGGTTCAGTTCGGATCGATTTTGGTTCGGTTAACCGATTTGCTCACCCCTAAAATCTTATACTATTTTCTAATTTTTGTATATTAATTTATGCTTACCAAGACTTACTCAGAACTCAATTTATACAGTTGAAAATAGGAATACTAAAGAGGTCATATAACCCATTATAGCCTGCACTTGGTATGGCTGAGATTTAAAAAAAGGAAAGTGGGTTAGCCCATTTTAAGGTAAAATACCCAAATACTTGACTCAACTACGGATCCGAGTCCGACAATTTCATCATTTCTGAAAATTAAGTTCAAAAATGCAATGAATAAGAAATTAAAAATAGAAGCAATAAGATAAGGGAGTATGTATGTATGTTGTGCTGAATTCCATGCAATAATCATGACCTTTAAATTCTTCCAATTTTCATCATGGTAGAGTGAGGCATCAGATATTTGGTGGGTCCCATCTTTGTCTCTAAATTCTATCATTCTATACTATACACCTGCTTTATCTAATCATAATTTATATTACAAACTAAGGACTAAATTGTAATTAAGACCTATACTATAAATTACTAAAGTAGTAGTAGTTGTAGTTGTTGAGGTAAACCTTCACAGTCATCAACTAACTTTTATTTATTTTCACCCTAAATAGGTTTAGTGCTTAATTAATTAAGATGGTAATAGCAAATTAATAATAATAATAATAATAATAAAGTTTATATCTTTCAATCAATCAAAGGAAAGTTGCTAATTGAGATTCTAATCATCACTCCCTAAGAAATGAGAAAGAGAGAATAATTCAGAATTAATCAAGTGGGTCGAATATCGAAATATGCTTTTGTCCATAACCTATGCATATTATTATTATTTATATTTTTAATTAATAAGCTTTTTCAATTTTAATTTTTCTTATACAATTTTTATTTAGTGAATATATATATTTTTTACAATATATAGTTAAATAAATATGAAAAAATGCCCATAAAATAAAAAAATAAATTCATATGTTGGTTGCTACGAGAATCTGACTCATTATGTTACCGTCTGAACTAAATTGAAAACTCATCTGACATTTAAAATGGCTTCTATTCTACCAATTTCATCATATCACAAACATAATTCCATTAGCATTAATAAAAAAAATCATATGATTTAAAAAAAAATTGAAAGGAAACAAAAATGAAAAAAAAAAAAAAAACTATCACAAAAAAAAAATCCCAATCAAGCAGAAGCACAATGAAGCATAAATATCGCTGATACCAATTGGAAAAAACATAACAATGCAAGTTAGAAATCGATCAATTTTGCTCTGAAAAATTCGATGATTAATCACACCAGCGACAACTATTCTTCCACAAAAAACCACACCGTCTATCGTTTTTCCTCCAGAATTAACCATGTCGACCACTGTTATTCCACTCTTCATTTTTCTGAAATTGAAACGGCAAAATTGTTTCAAATGAGTTGTGAATTGATAAAAATAATAAATCATGCACTTTGCACAGAGACAATGATTAATTAGAGCAAACTGTCGTTGTTCTCTCATTTATTAAAAGATTCATCAGAAGTCAAGACGGGACAGCAACAATGCTCATTGAAAGACTCTCAAGCCATAGCCTCCTCTTTGCATTTGCGTTCACGTTCACAGCTACAAGAACGATCTCTGTCTGCATACTGGTCTCGGTCTTTGTCTAGATCTCGACATTTAAAATTCAAAATATTCTTCTTCTCCTTGATTAAACAAAATTGATATCTGAATATTAAGTCACCATCGCCACCGTGGATGATGAAACAGAAAGAAAATGTCCGAATAATAGTTACAATTAAATTAAGGAGGAGACTGGAAATTAGGGCCACTAAATTTAAGAAGGGCCCTAACCTACCTTTTTAGTTCAAAAAATTTTAAATGGAGCCCATAGACATCGAGGCCTAAAAACTGCAATTGTACAAGAAAAATGGTCCTAACCCATGAATCGATGACTTACAAAAATGGGCTTTCCAGTAAAAGCCCAACCGAATAGAATTCCCCTTTTGTCCCTCTGTGTTCACATCAAAGGCAAAAAATAAATGGCCTTAAATGAGAATATTCTATGGAATTAGGGTTTCTTCGTACGATATAAATTATAACTCGCATTACTTCTTCTCCGTAGCTTGATCTCTCTCTACATACTCGAAATCTCAACCAGAAGCTAGCCTAAAATGGAGCAAACCTTCATCATGATCAAGCCCGATGGGGTCCAGAGGGGTCTTGTAAGTTGATCTTTCTTTATTAGTTGTTATTTCTTCGAAATATTTCGTTTTTATTGGATTTATAAGCTCGAAATGCTTAATTTATGTTCCGGGTTATCGATATTTTGAACTAAGTTTTCTATCGATCTGAATCAAACATCTTCGGAATATCTCTCTCTCTGTTTTTTTGTTCGTTGTCTTTTTTTTTTTTTTTACACTAATTGGAATCATCGAAGCTGGTATAACGAAAGAATTTATGTTTGTTTCAGGTTGGTGAAATCATCGGCAGATTTGAGAAGAAGGGATTCTCTCTTAAGGGTAATTAATTAACTTCTTATTTTACTTATTAGCTTGTTTTCTTTTTATATTGATAATTCTTAATTGCAATTTCTGCTAATTAATGTTCGATGTTGCCTTTTGGGATTAAGGCTCAATCTGGCCTCTGAAATGAGTGTTCAAAATGTTAATGACATTTTTTTCCCAAATTAGACATTGAGCTTGGTGAATTAGCTCAATTTGGCATTTTTTTCACTCTCTTTAATAATTCTTTATGTATTATAATTTAATTTGGTTAAAATTATGAAAAAGGTCCAAATGTGCCGATTTGTCTAATTCAAGGTTTTTTTTTTTGGAATAAAAATGCCATTTTGTGCCATTTTGAACATTGAAGTCAATTGTATCATTAGTTTGTTTGATTTTTTAAAAGTTGTAGTAATCATTAGTCAGTATGTTTCTTTACACTGTAGAATTAAAGCATTTTTTTTTTTGTCTTACTTTAATTTAGGTTTGAAGCTAATCACCGTGGACCGAGCTTTTGCTGAGAAACACTATGCAGACCTTTCTGCAAAGCCATTTTTCAATGGACTTGTTGAGTACATTATCTCTGGTCCAGTTGTTGCTATGGTTTGGGAAGGAAAGAATGTTGTTACTACTGGCCGAAAGATTATTGGAGCTACTAATCCTGCTGAATCAGCTCCTGGAACTATCCGTGGAGACTATGCAATTGACATTGGAAGGTAGGTCCTCTTTTATGATTCTGCTGTTAATTCATTAGATAACTATCGTTAGAGGGTTTTTATCTAGGCTGTTCTATAACCTCCTTATAAGCTGGTCAGACGTTCTTTTAAGCCATTTTTAGCTTTTAAGCAATGGGAGGAGTGACCTATTTGTCAAATGGAAAAATCAAGGGATTTGTGACTTTTTTAAAACTGCTTTTAAACTCTTTAAGTTTGGCCAAGTGAAATACATTTATACATATTTCTCCTATCCCACTGAGGTCTTTTAGTAATTTTGCTGAATTGGAGTTATTTGAGCGCTTATAAGTTATTTTAAGCTTTACCAACACTTCAAACCTCCTTATAAGTTTGTACTTTCAAATTAAGTTAAATAAAAGTTGAAAGTAGATTAAAAGCTAAAAAGCACTAGTTTAGACAAACACCCCCTTAGCTATAACATTGCGGGAGAGCTCCTGCTCTTGTTAATTCATAATCATCAATGGGGTTTGATTCAGTTGCTTTTTGCAGGAATGTTATTCACGGAAGCGACTCAGTTGAAAGTGGTAGGAAAGAAATTGCTCTTTGGTTCCCCGAAGGTCCTGTTAGCTGGGAAAGCAGCGTTCACCACTGGATTTATGAGTAGATTTTTTTTTGGCCATGGAGCTCTTGTTTTGTTGCCTGTTAAATTTTAATTTATGTCTGGATATTCAGTGAGAGTTTTTGACTTCTATTTATAGAAGCAGCAAATAGCATTGTTTTTCTTAAGTAATGTGAGACGCCCATATTAGAATTTTATGATAATGCATTGTCTTTATTATAAAGCTTATATATTTATTACTGTTACTCCCTTGGATTGAATAAGAACGCTATGTATATGTGAAGCATGTTTTGTTCAGTTTAATGGAGACTTTCTTGTAATTTTAAACTCTTTTAAGCAAGTTTTGGTAAAAACACGATCTAATGGAAAATAAAAAATCAAATACCTGTAGAACAAAATCTGCTACAAAAATACCATTCCATGTCTAATTGTTATTGCAGTAAGAAGTTCAAATACCTTAAAGTTCATTAGTCCCACACAAAAAGACCATTAAAAGAGGCGAAAAATACACTCAATATCGAAGCTGTGTCAGCATTCCAGTTCACTTCTTTCTTACAATTGGAAATAAACAAATCCAATCTACCTACTGTAATCTACTGGAGTTTTGATCTTCCACATAATGCAACAATTGAGCTGCTGTACTTGGAATCTTTAAAACAATCTCGCTTTAAAAACAGTTTCTTCTTCTTACAAACTCAACCACCACCTCTCCATTTTCCAGTAAAAGAAACTCTGACAACTTTGGAGACATTGCTTCACGTTAAGCTATGAAAAGGATGGATTGGGTAAGAAATTGGCAGAACCTAAAAATGAAATCCAAAGAAAATGCATCTCCTGTTGGCACAAATCTTCATGTTACAACAGTTAAACTCTGACTGCTATACTATCGTGTAAGAAGGCTGTAAGACGGCAAGTCTTCAAGCCGTGTTATGTCCTCAAGTAGAAGCTCCCTTTCAAGCTGCCGTCGTGTCGATTTCATTACCGTCTGGGCAAAAAATATCAAAGATGATGAATAACAAAATATAAGCATCTCGTGATTGTTCATAAAACTAAACCTCACAGCTCCAAATCCCATAACAATATCTTTTGTGCTGCATTTCAGGGTCCTAACTAGTCAATGGATTCATGCAAAGAGAAAGGATAATCATGGGAGGTCATAAACCTTCACCTATTTCTATAAGAAAATTATAACAAGGAACGTACATTAAAGTCCATATAGGATGCATGCATGGTAAGCCATTGATGATCCATCAGCTTGAATGTGATGCAGTAGAGAAGGTCGAATGCTGTTTCATTCTCTGTTAAGGCAAAGCAAATTATTAAAATCAAAGAATAACTCGTACAAGTCATTTTAAGCTCATTCACTGAAATAAAGCAAATTAAATAAGCTCAACATATCAGCTTGTTGCATCAATAAGAAAGATATCCAGAAAAGAACAGCCAGAGCTCGATAGTACCTGCTAGGAACTTCAAGAAAATTGCTCCTGACAATGTTCGTGGCTTGACTGTAGAAACATGGCATACAGTTAATCAGTAGGTCCAGTTATAGCACAACTCAAGCCATGCCTTTTCAATTCATGATGAATGATAAGCAATATCAATGAGCATTATAAAATCAAAAGTTAGTATTTCCAAAAAGTGTTTTAACTGCATCATAGTACCATTTCAAAAAGTATTTTGATGCACAGGAATTTACAAAATAGGGAGAAGCCAGGGAAGGGATTAAGCCCTTGACCTCATGCAGTACATGGAAAATGCTTCACTACAAGGCTACCAACCCAATTGGCGCAGGTGCACCATGGCCATTAGAGAATCAAATCGAACTTTGTAAAGTTAAAATTTTGTTCAGAAATCTACCATGAAAAATTTCCTACGGCAAATTAGTATATATCAGGAACAACAATTTCTTTAGGGAATCAAAAACTCTCTCATCTAACTTCTAAGGGATCCAAACTGCAAGTAAACCACTATATGGAAAAGAACATTACTACCACAGAAAATATGGCAGGAATACTAATTTTGAATAGTCAATGATTCCTTCAAGCTACTGTTTTTTATAGAACAAAAATAAAGAGTTTCTGATGTTTTAAGAAAGGCTAAATACACAAATTCACCCTTGAACTTTACGTTTTTCCCCTAATGGAAGTCTGAACTTTGTGAGTGATCATTTAGACACTTGAACTTACACAAACGATCTAATAGACACCTAAACTTGTATATGAATGATCATTACACCTGAACTTGAAAAATTTTGAATAAACTCACACCTTATCATGTGTCTTTTTCTCTTGAGTGAGGTGTCTAATAGATCATTTGTGCAAATTTCAAGTGTATAATAGGTTATTCGTGCAAGTTCAGGTGTCTAATATGTGATTTTCGAAGTTCAGGGTTCCATAGGGAAAAACATATAAATTTCAACAGTGGGATTATGAATTTGGCCTTTTAAGAAATAACCTGCTTCAAGATCAAGCATCTGAATAAGCATGAATGTGATGTTCACACCAGCTACAGCAAATGGGTATTCCCATACTGATCGGTCACCGTCACGCTTTTGTAGCAGGTCCTGGAAGGATTTCTGCAATGGAAGGTAAAGCAGCTGAAACGTTATTGAACTTAAAAATGAAACTATAACACACTATGGCCAGCGTTCTAAACCATAAGCAGAATAGTGGGAAAAAATTAATTCTACATGCATTTATCTAAAGCACACAGGCAAGGTTGTCTTGAAGACATTATGATGCATATGGATGGCTCCCAGCATCATTGCATGTATACGAGGCATAGATCTTCTGTATAACCGACTCGATAAAAGGTGTCAAAGTCCATGCTAAACAATCTAGTCAGCATTAACTGAAATATCCGAAGGAAGCCTATACCAAAAGGCAGTCAAAAGACTCGTGGGGAAGAAAAACTTTACTTTACAGAGGACCACCAATCAGTACCACATATAATTCATTTTCATAGTATTAAACATTAAATTTGGACAGCATATACAATACCACAAAGCACATAAAGAAAACGAGCAAGTAAACTAATTAATGCTTTAAAACAATGCGCACCGGAAAATTTCTAGCAAAGAACAATAGATTCTCCAATGATATAAAACCACCACCCCTGAAAGAAAAATCAGTGTCATTAAATGTAACAAAGAAACCATAGAGGAACTGAAGTGAAAGAATCATGAAATGAACAGAGATCCACTGGTCTACCTAAAATCAGTAGATGGATCTTTTCCCTGCCAACCCATTTCCTTCCATTGCTCAGATATCAAGCCACGAAGTTCTTCTTCAGGAAATGCAGCGTTCCATAGAGCCCTCAAAGCTTCCTAGATGAAATGCAGCAATAGTACAGGATTGTAAAAACAGGGAGTCTTCACATTTCAGTAAAGATGATCTAATTATATTTATGTCTTGAGAGCCTTGAAAAATATGGCGAATCTAGTAAACAAGCACTTTACAGGTTACGCTGACCATATATGGCATAATTTTCAGTAAATTATTTGTAACTGCAGCAGAATTCGTACCTGATGCTCGGAGATCGAACTATCATAGGCAACATCTATACGACTTTGTAACCTCTGCAAGCATTCTTCCTGAGGAAGAAATAAGAATAATAATTTAATCAGCATTGGTTAGAAAGAAGAATTCACTTCAAAAGAAAGACAAATGATACAGTTTTAAGTAAATAGTGCTGATATATTACATTGAATTATAGACATGGCAGGAATCCAGAGTTGCAAAAATAATTATTTCCATGGGGAAATAATCTCATAATGAAGTTCTCTATATCACATTGACAAAAAGAAATAGAAATAGCTGGAATTAATCCTATCATATAAGTGGCACCTGGGCAGGGCTTAAATCAAATGAAGGACGGGCATCACTCTCTCTTCTTTGCGCGCACACACAAGAAAGACCACGACCAAGCCATGCTGCTGATCCTGCCACAACCTCAGCTGTAACAAAATGAAACCTTCTGCTAATGAAAACAAAGTTTCTAAATGATCTCCTATATTGAAACAAGAAAAACCATTTGCATCATTGTTGACTTAATTTATTAATACCCAAGGCAAGTGGGAAAATGGCAATGAAGAGCATGCCTCACTCTCACCTTTCCTGTACACTTCCCTTCACAATTTTAAACAAGGAAAACAAGATTCACCAAAAGATCGAAGCAAAGAGCAACTGAAACCAAATTTGTAAGAACTGAAACCAAATTTGTAAGAAGTGTGCAAAGTTTTTGGTCAAAATGAAAATGCTTCAGTTTCACATCTAGTACAATAGTCTTTTAAAAAGACAGTTAAAACTTTAGATTATTAACCAAATTAGAGGTGTATGCACTCAGACATAGTCCATTGGTTTCTCATGTCTGATTATCTTAATGAGCACCAATACCATTTTATCTCAATTCTCCAAACAAAAAGCTATATCGGAAAGGAGGGCTTATATAATTCTCAGCAGAAATGATGACATTACCAGGCAGGAAACTACTGTGATTATTTATAGTTGGCAGTTTGAAACACAGATATAAAGATATCCAAATCTGCAACCAGCTCAGCTACCAAATAAGTAATGAACAATACAAACCGGTATTTACAAAAAGCTCACCTACCAAAACAGTTTGCCATATCAGCAAATATGAAGCAAGCCAGAATATCGATTTTATTGAAACCTAATAATCACACATAGCTTGAGCTTAATTCTCGTCCTTGAAATTCAAAAACGACAAAAAAAAAAAAATGCGGTTAAAGGACAGAGTGCAAGTCTTTCACAGGATAAAATGGATGTTACTAGAAAGATGTTAGACATAGAGAAATAGAATACAAAGGAATTCAATGCATTACCAGAAGATGAATGGCAGGTATTGCTGCCTCGTTCGAGACCTTGAGATATTCTCCTGACAGCGACGAATGAGCCACCACCTCTGTCATCCATTTTCCCTTCTTATTCTCTATATTTATCTTTCGCCCGTCTCATCAATTTGCCATCTCGAAACCCTAACAGGTTCCTCCTCCACGATCCACGGCTGAAAAGCAAACCTTATTAGAATCCAATCAGAAAACAAAAGAAATGCACTCAAGTTTAGTTAAATCTTACCTAACAATGCCAAACTGACTTGAAATCTCCTATCTAAAAAAATCAAAATCCTAAATGCCGGCCGAATCAGTACTACACCGGATCGGAAACGGCAATAACTTATTCAAAACTCAAAAATACAACAAAAAAACGATTCTACATCATTTGATAGCAAACAATGAATTTGATTCGGTAAAAGCTGAACCAAATGCTTAAATTCTAAAACAAACAAAAATGGAGCTCCACCAGTTACTACCGGTGACAGTCTCTTCGAATAAGGAGCAATTTATAAAATAAAAAATGGCGCCGGAGAAGAAGAAGAGATCTGTCTAAAACAATATAAGAGAGGCAATTCCAGTTACAGAAGTAAAGAAAGTTTCTATGGAAGTTTGGAGGTTAGCAAAGGTGAGTTTCAGGAGGCGATATTTTTCAGAGAGAATATAGAGAAGAAGAAGAAGGAAAAAGAATTTAAACTTAAAAGGGGATTTTAAAGCTTTTTAATTAGGTAACGCTTGCTTCCTTGTTCAATCTTTTAACAGGCTATTATTACTACTATTAATTAATTATTTATATTTATATTTTTTTTTTCTCTAAATTATTTTTATTTTTATTTAGCCTTGGGGGAAGTATATTTGTACTCGGACAGACAAGGTAACGGATTTGGTAATTCCACGCTGGCGGGGATATAATTGTAACGGCCACATGAGGCATTACAGTTAGCCTTAGGACAATTTTGTAATTTGACAGGCAAAAGAAAATATATTTATAAATAATAATCTTATTTCTTTACCAAGTAGGAAAATTTTTTACCATAACATTTTTAAAAGTTGTCTATAACAAATGAGTGTTACTTTAGATTTATCCCAAAAAATATTGCTATTTTTTTTACTAGTTTATTTGTAAAAAAAATTATCACATTTCATTTTTATTTGCTAATATTAATTTTATTTTATCATTAATTTTGATATAATTTATTTTTTTAAAAAAATACATTGATTGTTGCTACTATTGATAAAATACTATATATATAATATCACATGTTATAAAAGAAAAAATTAAAAAAAACAACTAATAATTAACAAAAAATTAAAAAAAAATTTACTAATACTATTTTTTAACATTACAGTAAAAACATAAATGAGATGCCGAAATTGCCCAACTGAAAAGAGGAAAAGGTCACATGGGATGTTACCAAACGTGGACCTAAGGGCATGATGGATAGAGTTCATTAAAAAAGAGGACCCACAACAACATCATGTGTACTTGCTCACTCGTGATAATACCTCCAAATTAGAGTGATGGTCCACACGCATGGCTCACTTTAGTGGTCAACTTTACGTGGTAGTGAATTTTGCTAGTTTGTGAAGTCAGTACTGTATACAATACACCTACTTTACAATTTTTGATGAGCCAGCTTTTGTTACTTTATTACACGTGGTTAGCAATAATCCTTACTCTAAAGGGCAAAAAAGTAAAGAACTTTCTCTAAATTTTTTCTTCAATTAAAAGCAACAATAATGCGGGCTTTTGAAAATATATAATTATATAGTCATTTATGAATAAAAATAAATAAGATTTAATTTTCTTAAACTAATTAAACATAGTTAGGATTTAATGATTTTGGATAATTAATTCCAACCAAGCATATGGTTTTGGTTATGGATAGCAACTTTATGGTCGCCATGACTAAATGAGATATTAATTGAAAAAGAATCTTTTCAACTTATTGCCTTGTCGTCCAAACAATTGGGATATTAGTTAGTAAATCCACTATTAATAATTTAATTAGATATGGAATGTTTTTATATATAATTGTAATTATAATAATATTCTCACGTTTATAGGCTAGAAAAGTTTAAATGATGATTATATGATGCAAATAATTTGAACTTTGATTCTAAAAATTTAATCCAATAAAATTATGTTACGACAGAAATACAACATTTGATTTGATATTTAACATTTTAAATTCAATAATTAGTCTTATTTAGCCGTTTAGTAAATATTTAATTTGAATTTAAATCAGTTTATTTTTTCTGTATTTCAGTTAATTATTAACTAACTATTGAGTTAAATCTGGGATCAATTATTTTGAATCTAATTATTTTATATTGGTTATTACTCTTTATTTTTTATAATAATAATAATTTATTTTTTCCTTTTCTTGGTTGGATTTGAGTTAAATACAAATTTGGAATTTTTTAATAGCTTTAAGTATATTGCAAAGGAAAAATGTCAAAGAAGCTATCTAATCAATTAATTGGTTTAGTCTAATCAATGCAGTCTTGTTAAATAATTTGATTTGTATTAAATTAATTTCATTGATTTGCTGCACATAAATTATTAATATCTCAATCAAATCGTTTTCTCGTTTCTTCTTTTATCAATAATTAAGAAATCTATCTTAAAAATACAAAGAATAAACTATATAATATAATATATAATTTTTTTTTTATATTGGTATGTTATTATTTTTAAATTTATTGCCAATTTTTAATTCTACATAGTATAATGTGAAAATTGAAGTAATTAATAAATTAAAATAATATTAAAAAAAAATAAGAATTGGATCTTGTAAAGAATCTCTCAACTCCAAGGCTGTGTTTGGGGTTGGTACATTAAAATAACAATAATAATTTTGGTCTACACATATCAAACCAGGTGGGAACAATGTTCAAAGCAAGCTCGTGATTTTGCTTAGTTTTAGTCAAATGCTTTTTTTCTTTTAAATAATATTTTATCAAATACTAATAATTTTTAAATATCTAACAGTTAAAAATAACTAATTTGACAAATGGATCATATCCCATGATGCATGGGATTTGTCCCATAGTCCGAAAATTCATTCAATTTTTACCACAATACGGCATTGAATGCCTTTAAAAAGATTGTCGTATTAAGCAAAAACATTAACAACTTTTTGTAATTAATGCGAGAAAATCAAACGTAATATTGCCATTGCTTGCACTTCAAAAAAAGGATGACTGCCTTCAAATATTTTTCAAACTATGGATAAATTAGGACCATTGTTAATAATTATTGTTATAATTAATATTAAGACCTGTAAAGTAAAAAAGCTTTAGTTTTAGAGTTGGGTGAAGTGAAGGTGGACTCCTTTTTAATTGACCTAACATATATTAGCTTTCCAATATGTCACCACCATGGCACCACCCATCACTTACTTGGCCTAATGCTACGTGTCACTTGTGATTGCTTTTGGGCACAAATGGGCCCATATTGGGTTTTCCTTGTAGTGTAACCCATGGGCCCATAACTAACTCCAATCATTTTTCAGCTATAGAGATGGGAGAAGAAGTGAAAAACTTAATTAATGGGCATAGTTTAATTAAATTAGGTCAAATACATTAAAAAAGTTATATAAATTGAACGAAAATAATAATAATAATAATAATAATAATAATAATAATAATAATAATAATAATAATAATATCATACATATCCTATTTTTTTTCAATAAATAAAATTTAATATTTTATTTTTATTCTCAAAAGGGTGAGTTTTAATAAATTATACCCTCTCATTCCTTTTCTCTCGACGCCTTAGTCTTTGAATGAAGAAAAGTCGACGGCCATTCCATTTCTGGAGGAAGAAAAGCCGACTGGTGAACGCCCCTAGAAGAATAAGGGCATACGTCGATAAAAACTCAAACTGAGATCAATTGCAGAAACAAATCATTCTTTCCTATAACTCCATCACCGACTTGCTCGTTGATCCATAACTGTCAACAATCGTCGAGCATGTAATTGAAGGGAAAGCAGGTGCGATCAACGATAAGGAGGAATAAGATGATTACGGTCATATCTCTTCCATTTTCCGGTTTCAATTTGTGTATTTCTACATTTTCAAGGTTTCGATTGTGCAATTTTGAAGTTGAAAACAATTTTTAAATTTTTAATAGTAGATTTGATGCATTTTCAAACTTGTTCTATTTGAATCTCAGTTGAACGTCAGGAGTCATTTTCAGATTTGATTGTCTTCTTTGATTCTTTCAGATTGGGTGTGGTTTATCATTTGTTTATTTTTGTTTGTATTTTGTTTATGTTTTTGGTTATTTTGTGATTACGCCGATGTAAGAGCTGTGATTGAAGAATTTGCATCTTCTACAACACATACATGTATAAGCATAAAAAATATAAGTATTAAAACTGTTGATGCTCTACAAATTTTTTGTATAACTGTTTAAAAATTGTTTATGAAGGGTTTATTTTTGTTACTTAAATATTTAATATTATTATAGGTTGAGTAGTTTGGTAGTTTCGTATGTAAAAGTTAAAAATTAATTATTTTGATAATAATTCAGTAATTATAATATTTATATAATTATAATAAGTTATTTATGTAAAATTCTCTGCAAATTTCATTTTGTGATTTTTACTAAACTTAGAATAAGAAGAAGATGCAATCTTCATATACCTCTTCAAGACCTCATTCACTGCCATTCATATACCTCTGCAAGACCTCATTCACCGCGAATAGCCGGCAGGGGTTTCAAGAAACTCTCAAACCGAAGAAGAAGAACGCTCAAATGTCAAAACTGCGCAGGCAGAGTTATGAAACTAAGTATCCTTCCAGGGATACCCATCTTGACACTTTTTCTGAACATCAGTTAAGGATAGTTCTTGCTCAATTGGACAAGAAACTTGGAATTGCTGATCAGAAACTTAATGGATTTCAAGAAAATCCATCAAGAATGCAGCAGCTTTTCAATCCTCAGATGATTAACAATCTACAGGAATTGGAGGTTCATTTTCAGACTGGACCAAGCTCAACAATAATGCCGCAGCTTCTTTCTAATGAGGTTGGATATCCTTTCCATTTTCAGCCTGGGCAAAGCTCAGCAATGATGCCATTTCCGCCGCCGCAGCTTTTTTCAAATTATCATGAAGCTGTAATGATACAGAATTTGAACAATTCGGACATCTACAACTGGGATAATTTAGAGTTGCATGGAAAATCACATGCCATGCAAATCAATCAATTTGGCGGCGGACCAAGCTATGTTAACCCTTCTTCCTGTTTGATCTCTAGCTATTTTGAGTCAACCTAAACATTGCCGATACCTGTTTTACCTTCACGCCTCCACCATCATCAGATTTACCCAAATTCTGATCAAGAAAATAAGTTTTATTGTAATATTGATGAAAAATATTTGACTCAACCCGGGATATGATTTGATGTCTTGAATACCCAATTTAATTTTTTTTTTTTTTGGATTCCGTAAAGGATATAAGCCCAAAATTTCTTATTGGGCTTTGATTAAACAGCCCATTTTTGCTTCTCGACCTTCTAGAACCTTATTTCTGTTATCTGAATTTTTTTTTTTCTTTGTCGATTTTGCTGAACTTAGGAGGAGGAAGAAGATGCAATCGCCATGTCTACACCTCTGCAAGACCTCTTTCACTGCCAATCGTCGGATAGGGTTTTACCGAACTCTAAAAACCACCTCTTACTCCCTGCAAAACCTTTCACTTGCTTCTAATTTTCAAAAACTAAACTCTGAAAGATTAACTGTCCAATGTCAGAGTAAACCTCAGCGGAGCCATAGAAATGGAGTGAAAGTTAAAGGGAAAAAGGAAAATGTCTGGAGTATTGACAATGATATGGCTAGAGCCGCTTCTGCGAAGGAAAAGGAGAGAACGAAGCAGAGAAAGAGAGGAGGGAGGAGAATGGTTAGAGGGAAGCGGAACAGAGGCGGTAGAATTTTGGTCTCCGGTGCTATGTTAATGGAGGTCGAAACCGTTCTTCAAACTCAGGTATTTTCTGTATTTTTATTTTATTTCTACGAGTGTATTCTGAGATTTTAGCTCAACTTCTTTCTATGTTATAATAGAAAGGAGTGATGATAGAACTTGTCATTTTTGTCTCAGGAACCTGTAATAAGACCAATATGGAATACATTTGTAAGTAGTGTAAGTGGGATATGGAAAGGAGTAGGAGCAGTATTTTCACCCATTACAGCTGAAATGGAACCCATTGAAATTGGAAGCAAGAATGAAAATTTGTATGACTGTTATACTCTTTCTCGCATTGAAGCAGTGCCCTCTTCATCTGAAGGAGAGAGGTCACAGATTCGCAGAAACATAAACTGGGTTACCTTAAATCCTTATGGTGAAGTACAACATCAAATTGGAGGAAGTGGTAATGAATCATTACCTGGAAACCAAAATCATAAATTGCCAGAATTCGAGTTTTTTGACTTTGAAAGAAGTGATTTACTGGAAGAAGATGTCATGGGAAATGAACCAGGGCTTGTATTCTTTGAGGTATGATCTTCCTGAACTGAGCTGAACCAGTTGTTAGGTCTTGTTTAGCATGCATAAAATTTGAAGCAGCAATTCTTTAAAGTCATTGATATACTAATCTAGTTGATGAATTGGCAGGATGGATCGTATTCTAGGGGTCCAGTTGATATTCCAGTCGGCAATGTTGATGAATCTCAATATTATCTTAATCCAACATTTAAATTTGAGCAAGTAAGTGGTGCATGGTACGTTTGCACTGTAGAGCATTTTTAATGCATTAAGCCAGTTATTCAAGAAATTTTTCTCTAAAAGTGGTAACTACATCCTTAATTTTTTCCTATGTAGTGTTTGGTTAAAGGTTGCCACAAAAGACTTCGTATTGTTCATACCATAGAATTCAGCAACGGGGGTTCTGACATACAGATTATGAGAGTTGCTGTTTATGAAGAACAGTGGGTTAGCCCATCAAATACTCTTGATCAAAGGTATTTCATACTTTATTCTCACCTGTTAACTCAGTTCTGCAATTCTTTTGATTCTGTTGTACTATCATGCTTGTTGGGAAAAGGTTCTTTTTCATATCCTCTTGTTTGTGTGATCTTGGGATTAAATGTTTACGTGAAATAATAATCAGCATGTTCGGAAAAAAAATTTGCAGTTTAGGTTCATATCATAGTGTACCTAATGAATGCAGTAGAAATGCTTCATTCTCTTGCAAGTTTAGGAAATATAGGGTGGGAATTGAGAGTTGAACAATCTATTTTTAATTATAGAAGAATGTCTTGCTATATTTGAGACAAGGAGCTAGTTTTGACTAGGTTCTTAACTTCTCTTTTCTTCATATCAGGAGGTTATGTTTCTCTTGCAGTGAAACTGATGATTGTATACCTATTATTGTGTGGACAGTGACATGGAATTCGATCTAAAGCCATTTTCTCAAAGAAAACGAACCCAGCCATCAGAACTTACCGGGTCTTGGAAAGTGTTTGAAGTGAGTGCTACTCCAGTATTTGGAGATGAAACTGTAACTGAAGACAACAATAGTGCCCCATACGTCTACCTTTGTACAGAAAACCTGAAAAAGAGAAGCTTGCCTGAAAATCCAGTCTACTTTGGCGAGGAAGAGATGGTGGACATGCAGGATGTTACAATCCTTTGGCTGCCGGGAGGTGTCACAGGATATGTTGATGTTGACAAGGATGGCATACTTTGCATTGGAGTTGGATGGTACTCGGACGAGGGAATCAACCTTGTTATGGAAAGAGATTATGGATTAGACGGGAAGCTGAGGGAAGTCCGGTGGAAATCAGAGGTGAAGAGAAGATGGTCTGATCCACATAATGTGTAGATTTCATTGGTTAATATAAATGGTTTTATTTTGTATATGTTTTATGCATGTTTTGATAGATTGCAATGATGTCAATCACCAATAAAGGTCGCAAAAGTATTGCTTAATGCTTGGTCCATTAGAGCTTCTTGAGATACAGGGAAGAGAGAGTAGAACTAAAGCTGCAATTTCTATTTTCCTTTATTTTAGATTGCTTTAATTTCATGAAGAATTTCTGACAATGTTTCCGATCATACGATCAGAAAGATAATCTCTAATTTTCTTTATAATATGCATATTAAGTCTTCATGCCACAATTCTGTTAAAAATTTTTCCACTGAAACAATAGTTTGATGTATTGATCACACAAATTTTACACCACCAATTTAGTTTCTGCAGATGAAAGTAAAGCTTCCATTAACAAATCAGAAGTAAAGAAGTCCATTAACATATCCCTCAATCAACACAGCCTAAAACAAAACAAGAAACAAGAAAACAATATCATCATTAGAATATCGAATCCTAAAAGTGAAATTCAGATGCAAAAAACAATCCTCAGTACAAATGAAAAGCCGGGTTTAATGATCCTTAAATAGGCTTGATCTTGAAATGGAGCGAGATGAGAGAGAAAACAAAGCACTTCAAGTCCTGCAAACACATGAAGCACCAATAATAATCAATCCTGGTACAAGGTAATATTATTTATCAAACCAAAGAATATTGCGTGTAACCAACACATTCATTCAAATATAACTGAAGATACAGAAGTGCATGCAGCATTGTCAAAAATCCTTGTACGGATGCCATAAAATTTTCTTACTTCTAATTTTATAATGAATGCAGAAAACGGTGACAGCAAACATCTGTGATAACTAGTTCAATCTTGCACGTTCCAAAAGCATTTTTTGGAACAGATAATAACACTGCCTCCATTCACTTTGTAGGCACAACCATTTTTTCACAAATACTAAGTAATTTAACTTACATATTTTGTAAATTATAATCTAAATGTACCAATATTGGCAAGTGACTTTCTTAATTCTGGAGGAACATTTCGAATAAATTGACAAATATGTTGAGCCTATTTGCAGCAAGAATTCATATAATGTTGAAGTTGGGGTTGGCCATTGGTGAAAGTAAAAGTGGTGAAAAGGATTTGGAAATGTCTGCTTTGGAAGAAGGTGTAAACGAGGAGAGCAATATGTAGGAAGTTGACATAAAAAAGTAAAAACTCATTACAGTAATTTTATATCTAGTATTTATGTGTATTTCTTGCCCTATTATTTTGGTTCTGTTTTTAGGTTGTGAATGGCTTTGAACCGGTTTCTATGTACACTTTACAACAGGCTTATATGAATAAAATAAAATAAAAATGTTTATTGTTGTATTTACTGCAGAAAAACAAGTGCAGTTTGGGTTTCAATAGATATTCTTAGTGCACAACCACCTGAATTTAACTTACATATTTTGTCAATTTTAATTTAAATGTACCAGTATTTGCAAGTGACTTCTTAATTCTAGAGGTATATTTGGAACAATTGACAAAAT
Source organism: Croton setiger (assembly GCA_948099555.1). Classification (NCBI taxonomy): domain Eukaryota; kingdom Viridiplantae; phylum Streptophyta; class Magnoliopsida; order Malpighiales; family Euphorbiaceae; genus Croton; species Croton setiger. Next base: position 25,636 of record CANUEY010255528.1, read on the forward strand.
ATGTTACTTAAAACTACTTCCTTCACATTTCTGAAATTTGGTTTGTGCCTCTACAAAGTAAATGGACGTAGTACAAAGGATAGCTTATCCAACAGAATTTGATTACTCAACAATGCACATAAACTATCATGTAATCTGCAGTTCTGCACAATGCAACTAATTTTTATTTCTAAGTCTAACATGAATATCAACTAATTTTTAGTTCAGTTCACCAACAATGAACTAGTAATAAATATCCAAGTAGCATGAGTATCATAAATCAAATTCTTCTATTTCCATCTCATTAACTCTTCAAGACAGACATAAAAATTTAGAATGTCATCTAAATTTCCATTATACTCACATTCCCTATTTTAATTTGCACTAAGTAAAATAAAGTATAAACAAGCAGAACTTCCTATCCATCACTAAGCGAAAAAAAAAAACAGGGACTGAAGTGCAAATACTGACCTGAACGAGGTAATAAAAGATGCGAAGCCCTTCAGGATCCTTGCTGCTCTGAACATCAACAAGTGATCCAATCTTTGAGGTAGTGAAGGAGATATGCTCATTTCCCATAACAATCTCAAGTTCTTGTCGCCCAACCCGGTCTGGTTCAGGCCAATTGGCATCATCTTCCTTCATGATCTAGCCAAACCACAAACATTAATTACCATAAGTCCAAACCTAAACAAATACGTGCTCTGGTACATCACAAAATACTCCAAAGTCCATACCTAGTGAATCGTGGATTCACAAGAAATTATTACTTTTAATAATTAACCTTAGTCAGATAAATATGGGGCACAATCCATCATCTTTGTCCTAGAGATTTTAGGTTTATTGATGTCAACTAGAAAATTGCAAAATCCAAAACAGTAGGCTCCATGAATTCGAAACAGAACACTAAACTAAGATTCAAAAAGTCCATAGATTTTTCATATTTCAGATAAATATTGAAAAAATTAGCTCAATCATTAAATTATATGTCTTCAGAGCAAAACCCTAAATAATAGACAAAAAAAATCAAACATTCTAGTATTAAAAAACGTTGAACTGCAAACGACAATAGAAGAGAAAAGAAAACCTCGCTCTCGGCGATGATACGGCGGCATTCCTTAAGAACGGCAGGGCTAAGGAAAACCTCCTTGCGAATCATGGTATCGTTCTTGTAGTTTGAGTTATTGGCGTATCGGAGCTTGCCATCTGGCCTGAACATGAACTCCAGAAACTCATGGCCGAATTTTCCTTTGTGGCCGACATAGTATCGGAGGTAAAATTCATCGTCTTCTGCCGCCATTAGATGGTTTTCTTCTCCAAGCCCTTTCTTGAGAACTCTACAAAAATTGCAGCGAAGAAGTTACCACCATCTGCTTGCCCCCTTTTGGATAACCCGACTTGAGACAGATCCGGATATTTATAGTTGGGCCGAACCAGACTTCAATACCGTCTCGGATTATTCTTATTGGGCTTGATTTATTAACCTTATTTCGTTCGGCAAAATCACATTTCTCTTTGTCAATTTGAACCATAGCCATTTTCACTTTGATTAGAACCCCAATGGCCCAAATGTACTCAACGCTCAAGACGTGGCTCGATAAGAATTGGGGCCACGAGTCGTAGTATCTAGAGCTGTTCATGGGCCGGGTTCGAATCAACACTAGAAATTGCATTCTAGCATTAGAGTTACATGTAGACTAACTTTTAGTAAATTGTTTAAAAATTTGTCATTGCACATTTATTTTGTTTATGTGCTAACTTAAACTTTCATTGCATTTGGGTATTTTGGAAATTTAAATGAACTTTGAAGACTTATTAGAAATTTGCCATGGACTTTTAGTATTGTTTTGTAATAATTTATGTGTCTTTTGTGAACATTGGATAAATCAAGGATTGCATAATTTTTATATTTTATGCGCTTTATTGAACTCTTAATGGTTGAGGGTGTTGGGGGTTTTATTTTTCTTCCGGATATTAAGGTTATAATGTAATTTATTAGGGATTAAATTGTAATTATTTTCTCATAATCGGAGAAATAATAATTAGTTTAGTTGTGAATGTTTTATTTTCAATATTTATATTAAATTTAAAACAAGATTAGTTTTAATTAAATAGATACTACCAATTGAGTTAACTAATTAATTAGCAATTATGAGAAGCTAATGACGCTATACTTTTGAAATATTGGAGCTTGACTATTGATGTTGCCTTGTTGCTTGTTCAACTATTTTTATTTATTCTGCCCTTAATTCAATTAATTTATTTTCAAAGTAAAATTTTATTCAATTATTTTAATTTCAAATCAAATCATAATTTTGATTATATAAAATTACTCACATAAAAAGAAAATAAATTCCAATTAAAAATAAATTATTAAACATAATGACAATTAACAGAAACAAAAATATACATATCCATATTTTCAAGAAAAAAAAAATAAAAGTTTCAATTATTTAGAAAAAAGGAAAGAAAAAAAAAAAAAAACAGCACTGCCTCTTCCTTAGCCCAAGAAAGCAAAAACAAGCAAAGAACCAAAAACCAAAACGTTTATATTAGCCAAAATGCTAGCTGCTCCATTTGGCGATTTGGTGGTGGAAGGAGTATCAGTAGCTGCCGGAGTAGTAGAGCCAGAAGGAGTATCAGTAGCTGCGGGAGTAGTAGAGCCAGAAGGCGTAGTAGGGGTGGTGGGGGTATTAGTATTTCCTGCAGGTGCAGTACTTGCAGCTACGACATTAATAGATAATTTCATCCCGCCGGAGCAATGACCGGCGGTAGGACAAATAAAGTACATTGGACCTGGTTGGGATAAATTTATGGTTGTGGCACCATCACTATAGCTTTTTAAGGCGCTGCCGGTGTTGCAACTGTCATAATCGCTTTTTGTTGATACTACATCTACACCGTGCAAACCACCGTAGTTGAACACTGCAAATTAAAGTCATCAAATCATTATTTCAGAAATACATACCATTTAATAATGTTTGCGAGCTTGTGTAGTTATATATATAAACTAACCAAGAGAGTCACCGACGGCGAATGTTTTGCCAGAAGTCCAAGTGGTATAATCGACGCCTTGATTCCATCCAGAAGAATCTCCGACGGTGTATTGTGTAGCCAAAGCTGCCGGAATTGCCATTAGAAGGAATAGGAAAGCAGTAGCTTTAGCCATGGCCATGTTTCACAAAAACTTTCTAATTATGAATAAAGAAAATAATTTCTCAAAATGGTTGTGAAAGGCTTTAGCTTGTTTGCGTGTTATATAGGCATGAACCAAAATTTTTAATTGGACTATTTTAACAAATTACAAAATAGTCCTTATTGTTTATAATTTTTTTTTAATACAAAGTACCAACTTCATGTAGTGGTTTTTGTACACCTAATGCATTGAAAAAAAGGATTAGCTGGTTCAATAATGGCTAAGTAGCCTATTTAGAATGAATTCTTTGTATAATGGAAAAGTTGCTTAAAAGATTTAAGTCTTGGCTTGTTGGCTTGGCTTAAAAGTTAACTTATTTTTTGGGATAATATGAGCTGGAGGATACATGTATACAACATATACAATTTTATATAGTGCCACCTACTACTTAGATAATTAGACACATATCATTATTTATTTTGATATTAGGTTTGAAATATCCCATTTCTTCTCATACCCACAAAACTTAAACTAATGTCTAATTATTTAGAGATGTCTAATAATTAGTGCGTTGTACTGTGATTTATTAGTTACGAGTTCGAATATTTATTCGAGCATATATTAAAATAGTTAATATTTATAATGTAACTAATCTTCTAATATATTATATATTAAAAATAATACAATCGCATAAAAAATAATTAAATTATATATTATAATTATACATTAATGTTATTTTAACAAGCGTTATTAGTGGGTACCAAAACACCCTAAGTTCACGTTATATTCACCATCAAAGTTATAATCAATTTGGTAGATACCGTTTGAAAGATTATTTTTTTATCATATAGTTTATGCCATATAAAATTTTTTATTAATCGAAGAAATTTTTAATATTAAAGATAATGATGGTCACGTATAACTTATTATATTGACCTTTGAATACAAATGGAGTTGGTTGAGTTGTTAAAACATGGCAATAATTTATTACCAAAACAACATATATATTAATAATAGGAGACATTTTTGGTCCTTAGTTGAACAAATATTGGATTATAAATTAATGTTAATTGGCCATCTTAGTGAATAAAAAAAGGGTATGTATGTTTGTCAATCATAATTAAAGAATTACAATAATTAATCATATAATTTAAGTTATAATGTCAAATTAGTGGCCAGATTAAACAAAACCAGTTATAACTAATTTTTTTGTTTCCCTTTTTGTGTGTAAAGAATCATTATCAAACCAAAAATTGAAAGTTTATATTATTTTTATTACAACACATTAAACTTGTACAAGTTACATATTCCTTGTCAATGGAACCAAAGCACAGAACTTGCATTTGATTTTCTTTTCGATTTTCCCATTTGAAAATTAGAGTATTTTTAGAGCGGAATCAGAATTCCTTTAAAAGTCGAGACAATAATATAATTGAAATCATTGAAAAAAGAAAAAAGATAAAGTAACTATATTTTACACATTAACTTCATATATGAAATAAATTAGTCGTTTATTTGATAACTTTATTAGTCGATAAATTCGTAAAACTATATGATCCGTAAGAAAAGGGCATAAATAGAATATTAATAAAATTAAAGAATTCGGTTTCCTCATAATTATTTTTTTTAAGTATAAATATATAAAATACCAATAAATATAAACTGAGATACCTCAGGATGGTTAATTTAGAAATTTAATATATTTTAAATACAGTTATGTTCCTGGATAATCTAAAAAAAAATATTCTCTTTTCATTAATTTTTTCATTAATCTATATTGGAAAAAAGTAAATTTAAAGAAAAGAATTATTGTTTTCCATTATTAAACAGGTTGATCAATCTTATTCTTTTATTTATTTTTCTATTTCTCAAAGTCTAAGTTTCCCGCCTGGATTTGATTTACTTTGGATGGAAGAGTACCATCCAATGATATTTTTATTTTACTTGATAAATAAATGAACGGGTTTACTTTAACAATATACTTAAACTTAAAACTTTGAATTAGAAAAATAATAAATATTATTTTAGTGAAAATTAATAATTTATTTATTAAAAAGATAAAAAGAGTTTAAGAATGAGTAAAATTATAATGACAATAGTCTCTCATATCATATGTTTAGGGGTATAAATGAAAATTTATAATAATAATAATTTTTATTAAAATAATAAATTAAATTTCAATAGGATCTCCATATTAACTAAGTCTAAGACATCTAGTATTGCTCATAAGATAATTTAGATATTATCATTATACGATTAAACTTACAATTTTGGATAAAACATGGCTACAATTTCTACTTGCAGTGGTGCCGAGGAGAAACATCCTGCTGAGTAGGCTGGAAGGGTGGACACATACTTTTGTCAATGAAAACGAAGTTATTGGTGAAGAGATCAAGTTGACTCCTAAAGTGGCAGGACCGATAGAGGACTTTGCGCCTAAGGAAGACGAGAAGTATATTGCCCCCAACAAGGAGTAGGAAGCTTAGACTTTTGGATTAACTCAACTTTGTCAATTTTGACTTTTGACTAGGAAATACTTAACTAATGATATGTAGAATGTCCAGTACAATTTTCAAATTTAACCAATTTTTCCTATATAGGCAATGAAAACAAATTAAGGAAAAAAAAGGCATTCAAATTAATGTTTAACAGAAACAAATCTTGCGTGGGATAATATGATGGGGGAGGGAAGAAAAATATCTTCTCGTGCATGTTGGGTGCATCATATGACGTGAAGAGGAGTAAAACACTAGACTGGGCATGGACGTGCATGTCATCCCCAACTTGCACATATATAATTCATTATTCCCCCTCTTTGCTATACATTTCTCCTTTTGCAATAAGTTCCGCCATCTCTGGTTTACTTGGGTCCCTAGGTACCAGGAATTTCGCACTACTTGTGATACAATTGTTTCATCACACGAGTGTTAAAGTTCAGTGGGACCACCTCTATCTCTCTCTCTCAAACATCTTTATGAATAATGCTCTCATGTTTGTGCTCTAGATCATTGGTTCATTATTTTTCTTGGTTGGTTTCTAGTTTCTGTACAGTGTACCTGTAATGAATGAAATATATGGACACAACTTATCTTTTTCACTATAGAAGTGAAGCTTATAAATAAGGCAAACACCCAACATATTCACCAATCAACCAAAACAGAATAAGAAAGAGAGACAATGGAAGTAAAAGCAGAAAGCTCACAGTCTTCTTCATTTACTAGCGCAATGAAACTAACCGAGTCAGGTGCAGCTAATGTGCCTGATTCCTACATTCTTCCCCCTTTGGATAGACCAAACCCTGCTCTAAGCCCGTCTATGACCCTTCCCATTGTTGACCTTTCCCTTTTACATCATCCTTCTCTTAGGTCTCATGTTATAAATGAGATAAGAAGTGCCTGCGAGAAAATTGGAATTTTTCAGGTATATATTAAATTCATATTATCAGTATTATACAACAGTTTTAATATATGCACGTAAACACTATGATTATTTATGGGGAGAATTGATCAAACCCCTAGTCCTTAGGTGACCCCGAAATAACATAACAAACAGTTAGAGCGCCATAAACAATACGAATCGCGATATATATCCTTCTTTACGTATACTTCAAGACATGCATGCATAATCATGAAGAGCTGCAATGAATATTTTATAATTACTTGCGTCCAAACTTACGTGTCTTCAGGTGATAAACCATGGAATCCCTATTTCTGAGATCAACGATGCTCTAGATGCTGCAATGGACTTCTTTGACCTGCCTTTAGAGGAGAAGATGCTTCTGATGTCAGACAACGTGCATGCCCCTGTAAGGTATGGCACCAGTTTAAATCAGGCACAGGATAAAGTTTATTTTTGGAGAGACTTCGTCAAGCATTACTCCCATCCCATCTCAGAGTGGATCAATCAGTGGCCTGCAAATCCTCCAAGTTACAGGTAAATACATCCATTATTAACTTAGAGCTGATAAAACATATGATGCAAGTGGAAGTACTTTCCACCTCTATCAACTTAAATGAAAGAAGCTTTTCATGTCAAACTTCATAAAGTAAAATGTTTTTACTGGAACCAGTTAACATAAGACCAAAAATAGTTTCTTTGCCATATCTTCACCATTGTTAAGGAATCCCCACAAAGGAATGAAATTGATAACAATAACTCCTCCAGTATCCGTTCTTCATCTAACATAACTCTATATCTGTATGGTTACACAGGGAAAAGATGGGAAACTATGCAGTAGCTGTCCAAGATTTGCAAAAACAACTAATGGAAGCTGTACTGAAAAGTTTGGGGCTGAAACCTAATTACTTAAAAGATGAAATCGAAGAAGGATCACAAATGATGGCCATAAACTGTTATCCAGCATGTCCTGAACCAGAGCTCACGTTAGGCATGCCGCCGCATTCAGACTATGGATCCCTAACAATTCTACTTCAGAGCTGCACTGGTCTGCAAATCATGGACAGCAACAAGAATTGGTTTGGAGTTCCAGTGATAGAAGGAGCACTACTGGTTCAGTTGGGAGATCAGCTAGAAGTAATGAGTAATGGAAAATATAAGAGTGTTGTCCACCGTGCCACTGTCAGCTCTGAGAGGAAGCGATTTTCAATAGCCAGTCTTCACAGCCTAGCTTTAAACAAGAAAGTGATGCCGGCACCAGAGCTTGTTGATCAACAACAGGCAGCAAGATACAGAGAGTTCAGTTTCAAAGACTTTCTTGATTTCATCTCAAACAATGATATATCACAGTCTAGATTCATCAATACACTCAAGAAAAATCCATGAAAAATAGGGGCATTAGTGTTTCTGGTATTATATATCTCTCTAATTGTAATATTACTTTGTTATAACTATTTAGTGTATCAAGTTAAAGTTTTGGTTTTTCAAGTTTAGGTGGTGAATGGTGAAACTCCCAGTGATACACATAGTTGTGGAGATTCCCTAAATAAATCAGGCTTTTTTTGGTGAGCTGTAATGGAATGTAATAACTACAGTCAAATATTTTTCTACAGTAAACATCAAATTATCCTGTGATTTATGAAAATCAATGTTTCATCGGTTTCATATAGCTTATGTTTGAATCTTTAAATGGATGATCATATTAATTATAAATGATAAACATTTCCATCCTCACAAGTTATCTATCTATGTTGACAAACAATACTACTTTTAAATACACGAAGGATCCATTCAGAACCAAATCAACCTCCAACTTCATCTTCTCAAAAAAAAAAAAAAAAAAACTGCAATTTCAGAAACCAGATTCTATCATATCTGAGCAGACAAGCTGTTATCAAATTCCAGTTTTATTCAAAACAAGCAATTACCCCCTAGATTTGGTAATTAAACTCTTTTTTCTTGTGCTTAAGTCAAGCTAGGCTAGATTTGTCATCCAAATTGATTATATTAAAAAAATATTTACAATTGCATTCTCATAGCATTACAAATTTTGAATTCCTTCGAGTTTTTTATAGAGGTCGATAATAGATAAATGATCTTATATGACATATATAAAATCATCAAAATGACTTCTGGTTTCCTTAGCTTGTTACAAACCACTAGCTATTACTCATCCTCTGTTCCTTGCAATTAACTCAAATTGCCTCAATTTTAAGCCAACTTGAGACCCGATTAACTGTTAATTGACATTAATAATTTGCTTATTATAGTAATTATGAATTATTATCAGCAAATTCGACTCCGATTAGCAACTAAATAGACAAGCAAAATTGACTATAATCTGGCCATAATCACAAAATTAAATTGCCTAATTACAATGCCAAAGCGATATTTTAATTAATATTAACGACATCATAACATCCAAAAGAAATGAATTGCACTGACAGTTCTCTATCTCACCAAAAACAAAAATTTACAAAAAATCACCAAACATAGTCTACATTGAGCAGTGTCTTGCAAAGAAAAAAAACGAAAACGACTTACCGATTGTTCAAAATTTGTCCACAATCGGCCACTCACTTACTCTCTCCGATGTCGTTTGCCTTCTCTCTCCGGCTATTCCTCCGAGTCGTTGGTTAGATCAGGCCGGAATCGTGTTCTCCCGGCGGCAAAAAAGGGATCTTGGAAACGGAAGGTCATATTTGCGAGTGATTTTAGCGGGCCCATATAAGATAAGCTAAATGTACGGCTCGAATTGGTTTCTAAAATCTCCTAATGTATTTTATTCGTATCTCTTTATCGTGTTCCTGCAAATCGATTGGCTATTGGAGTAGTGGGTCCCCTCCAAGGGTCCGATCCTACCATTTTTGCCCCATATTATAAGCTTCATATACAACATTCATTCTATTTTCTTATTCTTTTATGCACGGTAAAAAATACAAAAAATTATTTTTTACTACAAATCCTAAATTAATTTTTTTTTATAAAATTAGATTTTGGTTAAAATTTAAAATATTTATAAATTAATACATTGGATTAAAAAAGTATTTTTAGAAAAGTTAATATTGAATCAACAATATAAAAGAAAATTAAAAGAATTACGTAAAAAATTATTTATTTAATACAGAGTTTATTCACTAAAGCAACATAATTATCATATCACTAAATATTATTTTAAAAATTAATAAGTATAATTTAGAAATTGATCAAATAATATTCAAACTAGGCTAAGTATTATGAAAGTTATCGTTTTTTAATAGTAGAAATGAAATCCATGCAAATACAGAACCTTTTTAATGTTCAATTCCTAAGCTTAACTTTTGCATATTTATTCGTAAAGAAAACACGTATTTTTAAAATTTAAAAAAATTAAAAATTATCATTATTATATTTATTTATTTGTATAACGTATCTTTTTAAGTGATGCCATGCAAAATAAAATTTGAGTGTAAGTTAATATATAATTTTTTCCTATTAGAAATTGAAATCAATATACATACTTACACAGAAATATAGAAGGAGCTTAATTAATTTCTAGACCTTGGATTTGGATATGCATAATCATGCTTTGGCTGCTCTTTACAAAGCATTCTTGATGCCTAAATATCATTTATGAGCATAATATCATAACTCGAAATGTTAAAAATAATTAAAAATTTGAATACTCAGATCATTCAAATACTACTATTAATCGAAATATATACGAATTTAAATTCATGTAATATAATTCTTTTAAGAGATTTGTTTTCTATAAAAAAAGAAGAAGAAGAAGGAAGTCATTATGTACGGCAATTCATTCATCTTGTAAAAGGTAAAGAAGAGAAATTATCGAATCTTCTTCTGACATAAGTATTCATTTATTACCGGAAAGAAAAAAAAAAACCTTAAGTATCCATTTATTGATTTTGGTATTTATATTTTATAGATTGATTGAATTTGATCTAATAACTTCATAACTTCACTCATGTTTACAAGAAAAAAAACAATCATTAGTTCAAAAATTCGTAATTAAAAGAAAAAATCTCTATTTTTTAAGTCTGTATTCAAACTATATCTTGTTTTGCAGAACCGAAAATTACAGAAATGAGAAATGTTTTTTCACTGCACTTCCATATTAAATGAATCAATCTATAAAAGAAATACAGACATGAAATCCTAAAAGGGAAAATACAAGATATTATTGCTTTAGCAACATAAACTCACCTGGCTCTCTCAATTCCAGCAACAGGCCATTAAAAACATTATGGGATATCATTAAACCTTAAAAACTATCTCTGAGTTGAGGACGGAAGCAAGAATATCCATGAAAGAAGTTATAATTAGAACATAGATTATAGATAGAAGGTTATAGGTTCGGAGAATATGAACAAGAAAAGGGTTTATAGAAACCAAGCTAGATGTATATATATATATATATATATATATATATATATATATATATATATATATATATATTCAAATACTCAAGTGTACAAATAGATTTGGCAATAAATAAATTTCTACCTTAAAAATAAAATAAATAAAATTTCCACTTGTATGGATAATGTCTATTTTAATCACACCAATTGCATATTAAAGTCCAAAAGTTTGTACGAAGTGGGAATAATATAAGTACATTTTTAAAATAAAAAATTCCATTTATGAAGTGTGTCAAATTAAATATAATCAATTGACTTATTTTCATAAATTAAACGTGTTTAAAAAAATTATATGAGATTAATTAAATGGGTAAAGTAATAATATTTTGAGTTATATCTAAAATTTAATTTTAAAATCCCAATAAGGGTTTATTTGAGTTAAATTAAAAAAATTATTTTTATTTCGTTTTTTTGCTTAAAACAAAATTAAAAATTTTATCTTTTTAATTTGAAAAGACAAAGTGAATGTAATAATCATAATCATAATTATTGTTAATTAAGCATTCACATCCAAGCATAACTAATAGTACGTAATAAAGGTTTTTACTTCATTTTTCCTAGATTAATTAAGTTAATAATATTCTAATCCCATAAATTGTGATTAATTAGACCCATGAATATATATATATATATATACATATATATATACACAACCAAAGCAAAACTGTAATTACATCAGTACATGCATATATTCGTCATTTCATTTGGTTTCCACTAAAAGAGTATCAGTGGCAAGTTGCAGCAGATTCATGTATTTATATACAAGATAGTGCATGTTGGATGACGAAAAGAGGACAAAAACTTAAGAACACAGACCCAAAAAACCCTGCGAAAGCTATACCGTTTGTGTTAGATAGATTTCAAAAGAATTAATAAAAGATGACATTTTCACATGGAAATGATTTATTTTGCTTACATATACAAAAAAAAAAAAATAAATAAATAAAAAAAATTCCTATTTTCAAATAAATCCCACTTGCCAAAATTATCCTATCTCATCAGATCCAACTTGTAATCTTAACTCATATTGTATTATTATTGTATAGTACGTCAACCATGTTATTATACGTGATATTTTGTTTTTTTGTTTTCCCACAGATTCTCTACAAAACCATATATATTTGTTTAGATAATAATTAAAAATAATTTATATTATCTTTCAAAAAAAATTATATTAGTTATTTAATTTGCATAGTAATTGTTATTTATACATTTGATAAATTCTACTAATTTTTGTATATTTTTTTTCTTTCTACTTGATATTATTGCTTATTCTTATGTCAAAAAGGAATAAAAATTTGTTTTCTTGAAAATAAAAAAAAAAGGAATAGCTACTTATATGAAAACTGTTTTATTTTAATTAGGACTTAAAATTTATTTATAAATTATAGTAATTATTCAAACCTATAATATGGTGGTTGCAGCTGAAGGAGCAGTGATGTTGGAGGAGGGGTAGAGGCGCATGTGGCAAAGGCATGGTGGCAATGATGGTGGAGGAACGGTATTGGAGGAGAGGTAGACGTGGCCACGGATCGGGCCGGGCCGGTTCCGAGCCTCGGCCCGCCGGGCCACAGTTCGAGCAGTAATCGGCGGGTTAGGGACCGGCGGTTTGGGGCGGTCAAACTGGCGGTTCAAAGACGGTTTGGGGCGGTTGAACCGGCGGTTCGAAAACGATTTGGGGCGGTTAAACCGGCAGTTCCTCCACAATTCACGGATTTATATGGGTCCGGTTCGAAATTTTTTTGAACCTGAACCTGCCCGTCTTTCGCCTGATTCAGGTAACGGATTTGGCGGTTTCGGACTTGCACGGGTTAGGGCTAGTTCAGCCACGGGCCGGTTCAAGCGGGCCTACTGGGCGGAACCGGCCCATGGCCATGTCTAAGTAGAGGTCATGTTCTTGTTGGGGAAGATGAATAAAAATTCATCTAGTCCTTCAAGTTTATAAAATTTTGTATTTAACTATTTTTATTTAGTTTGCATGAATAAAAGTCCCTTTAGTTTCAAATGTTTTTCAATTTTAGATAAAAATTTAAATTTAGGGTGAAAATTTAACAAGTCGCAAACTTTAGAATAAAATTTAGATAAAGTTTAAAATAGGATGAAAACCAAACTTTTTGAAAGTTAGGGAGTGAAACATAACTGGCCGCTTAGTGCTTACTACTAGTGGTCAATCTGATTTTCGACTTCATTTTCAACCTTTTTTAGTTCCTTCCTGTTCTTCGTCGTTTTCTACTACCGTGTGGACGTTAAACGGTCAAAATTCCACCGGTGATAATCGCCGGAGAAGCTTCCAACTCCGGCAGTTAACTGTCTGCTACAACATCAGAACTATGACTCCAGAGTAGTAAGTTCCTATTAAAAATTATATCCTTTTTTCCTTAGCTAAACGTACCTAAGACGTCTGTAACAGTTTCGTGCTCCGATCTATGCTTTTATTGCAAATTAATGATTAAATCTGGTAGTTAATTACGAATTTGATGTTTAATTTCGTTTCTAATTAATTATGACTTTGATGCTTAATTTCGTATCTAACCTATTCTTCTCTCTTTAAAAAAAAAAAACCTATTGTTCTGTCGAAGACCCGTTCATCGAGACATCGAGTATAACGATAGAATATTCTTGAAGCAGTATTGATTTAATTTGAGTAAACTTTTTATTATAGTTTTCTTGCACATGGAAGAAGAATAATATTAGAAGAAATTGCTATGATGCTATAATTTTAAGTTCTTAGGTTTTTGTAACACTACAAATGGAATTATGTGTTCTTAATTTTGCTTTTTTTCTTTAAATCAGAATTAACTCCAGTAGAAATAATTATGTCAATTTTTATTATTTGTATGCAGAAATCACTATAATTTGTTGTAGTTCATTATAGGGTTGGTCTTAGATTTATTGTTTGATTTCTTTTTATTATATCAACATTAAAACAACGCATGTTTTTTGTTTATTTTTTGGAGATGAATTATAAGTTTCTCAATTAGCATACCTCTTGTTCTTTTTGTTGTTAGAAACGAGTGTTTGATCCTGCAGCATGCAGTGATCGAAAACTCTGCCTAGTTATGAGTTTCATTTTTAAGTTTTTTTCCCCATAACAATATGGTCAAAGTTCCTGAGGTGGAAATTATGAGCAAAAAGTGATTAAATCTGCTGTTCTCTGTGATTCTGTTGTTAGATGCTCATGTGCTTTTTTGTTCATGATATTGATGAGTACAATAACCTGCCAATTTGTTTAATATTTCAGTCTTTCCATTAATGTATGGTTTGTTCCTTCCCCTTTTTTTAAAGCTAGGGTTAACATTTAGTTCCTTTATTGCAGTGATTACCTGTTCAAGCTTCTTCTTATTGGAGATTCTGGTGTTGGAAAATCATGTCTTCTGTTGAGATTTGCTGTATGTTACTACAATTTTCAGAATATATGTTTCCCCTAGCTGATTGTAAACTTATGTGAATTGGAATTTCATGATTTATAGTGTTCCTTTAGTTGAAACTTATTTTTTTGCTCTGGTATTCCTATTTAAGGAATGGATTACAAAACAAATCATATCTTAACTGAATTTTCAACATAATTTCAATCCTTCAATTGTACAAACCATGAAACAAGTACAGTCAACATTCAATTTTGTGCTGTGATAAATTAATTGGTCCACTTAAACTTTATGCGTTACTCTTTTAGATAACACACAATTCACAACACATTACAGCGTGAGTGCGCACACAGAGAGAATTTTTTTTTTTTTTTTTCTGTCTGGCTTGGGAGGTGTCACTATACATGAGGAGCTATTTGCAGTTCTTCACTATGAAGAACAACTGAAGAAGGTTATAAGTGCTAGCCATAAACAATACCACATTCCCCCTTCTCATTTATTTTCCCTTCCCTCTTTTATTTTCCCTCTTTTTTTTTTTGTATACTCAGCATTCTTCTATGAAATAGTATATATTATAGGAAATTGTAATCTATAAGTAAGAATCATGACAAAGAATGATATACCTTCCATTTATTTTTTAGAATTTCTCCCAGCTTACAGGTTGGTACTGTCTAACTTCTAATTTGATGAATTCCTCGATGTCTTTGATGCAGGATGATTCATATATAGAGAGTTACATAAGCACAATTGGGGTTGATTTTGTAAGAGACCAAAACAGTTTTGTTGAATAATGGTTTTTGTTGATGTTATTATTACTGATTGCGTCCTTTTTTTTGTTTGGGCGGGGTGCTGATGAATATAGAAAATACGCACTGTGGAGCAAGATGGAAAGACCATAAAACTCCAAATTGTAAGTATTATCAGTCTTTTGTAGACATTCCTTTTGCATTATATTCTTTATCTGTTACAGTATTACCATTATGGAGTTCTTATGAAGCCGATTTTTCTGGCACTCATTTTAACCTTGAAATAGTCTCCTACAAATTTATGAGATTGATCCTAATCATATCCAACATGCAGTGGGATACTGCTGGACAAGAACGGTTTAGGACAATCACCAGTAGCTATTACCGAGGGGCACATGGTATCATAGTGGGTGGTCTCCTTTTCTTTAATTTTCTTCTTGCTCATTTGACTTCACCCTATATTTGATTATCATTATGACAAATTCATTTTTGCCCCTTTTGTGGTGCCGCCTCTAGGTTGTTTATGACGTGACAGATCAAGAGAGCTTCAATAATGTCAAACAATGGCTGAATGAAATTGACCGATATGCTAGTGATAATGTGAACAAACTTCTGGTTGGAAACAAGAATGACCTTACTGCGAATAAAGTTGTATCATATGAAACAGCAAAGGTATTGGGAGCTTCTGTCCTTTCTACTTTTATGTTTGTCTTTCTACTAATTGATAACTTCTTTTTGAACTAGACTTTAACTGCCTTCCCTGTTCCCGACCTTACTTCATCTCTATCTTTTTTTGCTTTTCTTTAGGCATTTGCAGATGAGATTGGTATTCCTTTCATGGAAACCAGTGCAAAAGATTCAACTAATGTGGAACAAGCTTTCATGGCTATGGCTGCTGCAATCAAGGAAAGGTATCAGTTCACATTATAATAACAAAAAAGTAAAAACAGTAATCACAAATGTCCTAATATATAAATATAGCCTCGAACTTACATTTTTTGCATTATAGCAGCCTGATTTTTGTGAATGTTTGTTATACTTACATCTAAATTCAGTGATCAGTGTTAATAACAGGTACATAAATAATTAAATACCCATTAACAAAGTTCAGTTTTGATGCCCTGGTGCATGTTTGCATAAATAACCACTTGCAAAGTTCTAGGTGTCATTCGTCAAAAAATGTGAAGTTTAGGGGCATATTATGTATTAGGCCAACCACAATTCAACCTTTATAACAATAGAAGCTGAGGCTATGTTTAAAAGTAGAGATTGTAGACCACGGAATACTCCAATATCTAATATTGAGAAGTGGAAAGATTATTAATATATCATGTCAATTTTTTTGTAAAGTGAAAGCTATCCAACACCTTAAAACCTCCTATTATTGTCACAGGATGGCAAGCCAACCGGCAATGAACAATGCAAGACCTCCATCGGTGGATATCCGAGGACAACCTGTGGTACAGAAGAGTGGCTGTTGCTCTTCTTAGGCCAAAAATGGTACCTTTGTCAGCATTGTCCATGACTTGTGTAAGATTACCAGATACCAATCTTTTTTAAGTATCCTGCAATTAGAAACATGTTCCAGATGAATTGGCCTTGATAAATTTACTTATTTCAAATGATTGCCAAATCAGAGTCTGTGTAATGTAATGTCTGCTGCCACTACATTTGGGCAAATGTTTTCCGATTTGTTTGTACAAAGTAGAAATGAAATGCTAATTGACAATTATATATTTGTTGCATGTGTCGTGTTACCCATTATTTTCTAACTTGTACAGTCTGGACTCCTGAATCCTGTTTGTATGCTTTTCCAGTTTCAATTCTGTGGATAAATTGTGTTTAGCCTGTGAGTATGAGGTCTGTCATCCGTGCAGAGCAAATAGTTTTTTTTTTTTTTTTTTTTTTAAGTTATTTTAGTGTTTCATTAAATTTAAAAATAAACAAGTAGTTGTGAAGCAATTTTTTTACTTTATACTAATTTATGAACACTTAAAACAGTGAAAATTACCACGAATTATTATTATTATTATTGAAATATGATATATGGAATTAAGAGTATAATGGCTTTTTTACTAGTTAGTTAAAGTTTTTCAATATTTCAAGTAGGAAGGACTTGATGACTAATAAAGAGATTATAACATCTCTATTGCGACAAAAGCCACCCTTGTAAGATGAAACAATATGCATGCAATCGTTGAATTCTAAATCAAAAATCATAATGCAACTCTGGATAGAGATAATTAAACCCACTCAATTCAAGAATCTTCTTCAGAATAGAATATTAACCTTCCCAACGGGATCGCATCACAATTCTTCCATCTATTCAAAAACAAAACTTGTTTGACAACAATTTCTAGGCAATGATAATAACCCGTTTCTTCTTATGCTCCTATTTTATCAAAACACCAAAATGAGACAACATACCATTTCATCTGAGTGGAGCAAATGAAACGCATTAAATATACATTTTAAAGCATAAAAACTAAATAGTAGTTAATTTTTTTTTTTTTAAAAAAAAATACAGGAACAAAATTATTTTAGTCAATTCCCTGTCAAGATTTACTACTGAGAACCCAAAAATGGCAGCCAATAACATTAGTGATATCTTTAAAATTGGGTGGGTGGGTGGGGGGGCGCCGGTTCCGAGATGCTTCACTTGCCACCACCCAAGGTTGGGAACTGCCCATGATCTTCAATGGATGGAGCTATCACATTGCTCATTGCATCTCTGTTGCCATAGAAGCCTCTTGAAGCACCGCGGCCTCGACCTCTGCCCCGTCCACCTGGATTCACATTCCTTTCTCCTTCAGCAGGCTTCAAGAACTCATTGATACTCACAGACTAGGGCCATAGGAACAGTACAGATCAACTTATCAGTCTACATTATACACAGAGAACATTGCAAACTTGAATCAAATAGGAAACAGAGCATAGCAATGCAACTCAAGAGGAAGTGTGGGATGGGGCTAAATAATCCACAGAAAATATTGCAATCAACACCACGAAATGAAAATTTGTGCGAGCAGATTAGGAGCAGCAGTAAATAGTGTTCTTTTGTTTCAAAGAATTAGAATCATGTCGCACAATACACAGCATATCATCATTCATTAACTTATAACAAAACACATAAAATGCTTGGAAAGAGAATTTAAATTTGCAATAATAATGATATAGATGCATTGCTCATTGAAGAGGCAAGGTAAAAGAAAAGAAGGCAATTAGCACCTTTTTAGCTTTCTCATCCTTGTCAAATGCCTCTTTCCGCTTATCCTTCTCAGAACCCTTAAAAATAGGAAAAAGGACACATTTAAATTATTTCATCACAAGTTCGCATATCAATGGGTAGTTAAATTCAAAGGGTACTAATAGGCTTCACCAGTTTAATGAAGATATCATTAGATCCCTTCTTGCTTGAAAGCTGCTGCATGGACTCAAACTCTTTAGCATCTACCTTTCTTTCCTCAGCTTTGAGTCCCTGAAGAGCCTTCCTCTTCTCTTCCAGCACCTTCTCATATTCTTCCAGAGTCATTTCCTAGTCACAAGGAGAAAAATACCAAAGTCACGAACTCTAGTTGTAAAGTACTGCTGTTGAAAGAGACATTTTATTGAACTAATACAATATAGAACACTGAATCTCAATTCTAAATATTTAAACTCCTATATTCAGATTACATCTCCCATAAATATGGAACTGCTAATTCAATCTCACTGTAATATGCAAAGCACTTGAAAAACATTCTAGAATATTTCTAGGGAGCCTCACAGCATCACAACAACATTGCAATACATCAAATATACACAAAAGTTAACTTGAAGTAACTAGTCCAGATAGGCAACTCAGGCTGCCCCATTTGTTGAAGTTTGGGCAGCACAAGACCACACACATGTTCTACAGGAATCTTTCAGTTAAAAATCATCGAAGTTTCCAGGATTGTTCATAGCTTGGATGAGAGCACATAAAATGCATCCTCATAACAACATGAATAAATGATAACACTGCAAGTAGGATGTATCCGCCCTAGACACAGGGAACTGAAAGGTACAATGTGATACGGAGAAATAAAACATCTCTATAACCTAGCATTTATTCATTCACCTTATCCTCCGGCTTCTTCTCCTCAGCTTCATTAGTAGAAGTCTCCTTATTTTCATCTCCTGTGCCCTCCACTTCCACAGGCTTCTCATTATCCAAAATTTTCTCAGGCTCGTTGGCTGCTTCATCAGTCGACCTAACAAGCAAAATTAATAACTAAGCACTCCCAAACAATAAAACATAAAGTTCACTAATAATCTATTAATGAAGATGGTAGACTTGGGATTAACAGCACACTTACTGAGTAATTTCATAGGTCTGAGTTCCCCAGTTACCGCGACCGGCACCCTCTCGTTTGAACTCATTTCTGCAGTTTGAAACAAGTCAAATTATATAGATGCACATTAAAAGTTAACATAAGTAAATACATAAATAAATACACACCCATGTCCAGTTCCACTACGGCGTTCAAATGCCCGACGGGGGCGTTCTCCGTCACCAACTTCTCCATTTGTGAAACCACCACGTCGACCACCGCGGAAACCAGATCGAGGTCCACCATAGGCATACCTTTCAGACTGCTTCCCTGCATCTCCATCTTCATAGGCAACTTGACCAGCAGCTACGCCAGTGTTGCTGAATGAATTCTCATTGTTGGAATAGTCCCTATTATAACCACCACGGCTCCGTCCATATCCTCGCCCGCCACCACGACCACCTCCTCGGCCAAATTCATTTTTTCCTTCCCTTACTACAAAGTGAAAAAATACATTTAAATTTAAGATCAATGGAAGGAAAAACATTAAGATGATAAAAAAAAAGCATGACTCAAAAAGACAGCATTTTTACACCGACATTTTTTGTTTTTATGACATGGAGTATTAAGCCAAATAAAGCATTATTGCATTAGAACTACTACCTCATCACAAAAAATCAAGCTAACAGTAAAATTAACAGAACTTTGAGATATAAAATTACCAAAGAAAAATCATATCCTCAAGAAACAGAGGTTCGTAACACGAACAAATAACAATAGTTAAATAAACGCAGAATTGCTTATTGTACAAAGACAAAATACAAAATTTCAAGTTCAAATACGCAAAAACAACCTTTCAAATAGGTATAATATATCTCAATACTGTACGAACTCTACTCTACGAAAGAACTATGCACGCAAGTGCATGTAATCGTTTGCAATACGACAGAGTACTGAAACGCACTCTACGAAACGACATAATCTGACGCGTACTGATAAAAGAAAACCACGAGAAAACGAAATAAGTGAAGAGAACTTACCAGCCTGAGCAGGAGGAAGAGGTTTAGAAGGAAGCTTAGCTTGTTGAGTCTGAGACTGAGCCACCTGCTTCGCTTGAGGTTGAGATTGAGCTTTCTTAGGCGCAGCTGTGGCTGTGGCGGACGTAGTAGAGAGAGCGGCGACCTTCTGCTGCTGAGCTGCGATCAGCTGCGACAAGTCCTCTGCGTCATCATCACCTAATAAATCGAAAGGATTCATGGTCGCCATTTATAACGAAACCAACAGACCAAACGACAAAAACTCCTCGAATCCGACCGGACAACCCTAGCTTAATAAAACCTCCATTTTACAGATCTGGAAAAACAAAACCAAATTCGATTCGATTAGGTTAGAGATACACTATAGAAGAACAAGTAGAGTGAGAAAAACCCTAGCCGCAATGGAGGAAGAAGAAGAAGAAGAGAAAGTGAAAACCTAATGTTGTTTAATTTAGTATTAAATACTTGTACAGTTCTACTTGTTGTTGCAGTTTGCTTGCGAGTTGCTGGAGCTTCGCTCGTGTGGTGTGAAATTATAATAATTTATTATTATTATTTTTTTGGGCTGATTTAGATATTCGTGGCTTTTGTTATATTTTATGCTTGTTGTTTGCGAAATTTACGGATATACCATTTGGTGCGATGGGGACAGGACACGTGGGGGGTGATAAATACTCGGTTGATTGCTATATCTTACACACTTGCGAATTTGTGTCCCTTTTTTTTTTTCCCAATTAGTTAAAATAATAAATAAAGTATTATTATTTTTTTATTTGGTTTAATTTGTTGATGTTTTTCTCAAATTTAACCAATATTATTCGGTTCTATTATTTGGTAGCATTTATTACATGATTTTGGTGATTGTTTACTTAGTAGTAGTAGCAGTACTAACACGAAGGCCATTGACAGAAAAGGTAAGTTTCTAACAGAAGCACACAGCTTTCCAGAGTTTCCTCAAAAAAGAGTTGAAAGAAGTGTGTAATGCAGAAAAGGACCACAGAAATCTAATCATACTAATACTATCACCACCACCTTCAAAAGCAACTCTCCAGCTAATTGCTCTCTAGCTAGTACAATGTTTTCTCTTTATGTAAACTGACATTTTACCAACTTTTCAACATCTTATCATTCTAAGGAAATTTATCATATTCCTCAGATCAGATCCCCTGCAATTTCTTTCTTTTTTTTTTAATATATATAAAGAAGATTATTTAACTAATATATTTTAGGATTAATTACTGATTAATCCTTGAGTTTCTATATGTTATTTATTTTCAATATTATATTTTTTTGGTTGCTATCTTTTTCCCTGTTTAATTATTTACATTTTTTAGGACGAAAAAATATAATATTTAAAAAAATCAATGACCAATTGAAAAACTTATTAGTTTTAAAAAATTATAATAAACCTTAAGAATCTAAATGTGATTATCCCTTTTTTTAATTAAATCAAAATTAGTTAAACAAAACACAAACTAATTCCAAAATAAAACTTTATATCAAATCTAAAATTTTAAGACAGTTAAAGCAGAGATTTCAAAGAACACAAAATTTCTCATCACATACATATTTAGTTCAAACTCATTTCCAAACACTAACCAGGGTTAGTAATTCTCATAATAAAAACACATTATGCTAGCTTTAGAATTAATTTTAAATCCCTAAATGTTACAAAATTTTAAATCCCTAAATCTCTAACTCTGAATATCTTTATTCAAACGACTAAATGAATGGTTGACAATCTAAAATCCTGGCAAAATTGAGAGATCGGCAATACCTCGGGGCAGATCTGCAATTTTTTTCAGCAATGCGAGCCTGTTATTCTTGATTCTCTCGTCCTCCTTTTTGCAGGCAAAACAGATGTTAAGAGCATTTTCAAGTAAAGAAAGAATATATATATATAAAAAAAAAAAAAATCCATTTACTAATGACATGAATATATATATATACATACCACCATGACAAAAACATTATTGAAGAAGTCTTCAAGAGGCTGTAGAAGTTCCGAAGATAGTTCAACAAATTCATTTATCTCAATGCCTGTATTAAACGTGGTTAATTTCCAGATTAGATATTTAAAATCATTCCATTACATAACAAAACAGCAGATTTCTTCCATTTTTTCCCCCCAAAATAACAATCGCGCAAGCCAATCAAGGTATTGTTTGGTCGGTCTTTCTACATTCTATAAAGGACGTAGGGAGCGGAGGTGGAGGTGTTGGGTTTGATTCTTCAAAATGGCGAAAGTAAACAGTAATTTGGTGTGTCATTTGAAGAGGATTGTTAGCCTAACGGTCCATTAGAGGCCTCCGGCGTATAAAAATAAAAACTGTACAAGAATTACAAAACTTCCAAAACAAAATAACGATATAATGGAGAAAATTAGTACCTGGATAAGTTTTGCTTTTTGTGGATAAGTAAATGCTCCATAAAGCTTTCTCTTCAGCCGTCTCAAATGCAGTCTCATCCACCTAATACAAAGAATTTTGAAGCATTATAAAAATTATATTATATTAAAAAACTAATGGATTAGTTTATCCATCAAATAACACATTATCATGTGCCACAACAGCACAAGCTCATTTTGACTTCAAAAGACATGAATCAGTGATTAATACAATTATTACTGCTAAGAGGAACATTCTGCTGTTCTGGTCTGAGGTCCATTAACTCTTGCAGATTCATAAATATTGAGCTTTAGAAATTAATAGGTTATTGTTTACTTTATAAAATTGCAGTACTCCCATTTAATTCATTTGTTATGCGCTGTGAAAATTTCCCAACAAATGCAGTGTGTACAGGAACTTACCTCCATGTTAGAGTCCACATCCTTTCCACGAACAATTCTTGTTGGACGAGAATAAGCTTCAACAACCTTTGAAAAAAGTTGTCCTCTAGACAATATTTCCATCTGAAACCAATTTTAAGTCTGTGAAATTGACACACCACTCAAGAACATTATAAGAACAAGATATTGATTTCCTATCATTATTCTCATGGTTTAAATTTCTGGGAAAAAGGTGAAGAACATGGTCCATACCCCCATAGAACTTTCAGCACCTACAAACCACCATTGTATCAAAAACTTCTATTATGAGGCATGGGAGTTTCAAAACAAGCTAATAAGCTTATCCAGAACAAAGATTTAGGAATGCCAATTCGTTAGGAATGTATTACGAACTTTTTCAAAGAAAACTATCAAGCACAACTGCCTAACATATATTCACTCCTGATTCATCATTAATCAGTGTTAGTCACGTAAAAACAAGTCATCTAATATCTTGTATGTGAAACCATACATGTCCATTTCCTATTATCAGCATGTGAAATAGGCTTCACACCACTAGAATCAGAAGTAATAATATAAAATACTAATTGCCTAATTCCTTGAAAAATCAAAGGCGATTTGCCACAACAAAAGCATCACCCACCATCTTGACCTTAATGAGAGCATTAGGGGTATCTCTATAAGCAATTAAAACGGATTGCAAAAAGGATTATTATAAACTGAACTAAAAGAAACCACTAACATTATGTGCTGTCTTTGCTGCTAGACAAGGCAAAGTTGAACGTTCAGCAAGGACAGAACGGACAATTTCTGGACTTATTCCCTTGTCGACCTGTAAAAAACCAATACAAGTAAAAAATTTGCATAACTGTCTAAACTACCAGAAAGTTGGCCACATATGAGGAAGTGAGAAACCATTATGAATTTGTAGGGGAAGAATATTTGAAGTTGCATGAATGACAAGAAAAATTTGAGATACAAAGAGGTAAAAGATGGTATGATGGCGAAAAAAGGTGCAGATAACCGTCTTTCAGGAGTAAAAAAATCAGAGGATCAGCAGTTCCTTAAATTCTTTATGCCACCATTCTTTAGAGGAAATACAAGAATCAACCTAATACATACTGTGTTCTTAATAGTTAATATCCAAAAATCTAATACCATAAAAATCTTACCATTCTAAGTACCTTTTTATTTAGATTTTCTTCATTTTTGAACTTATTTTATTTATTTTGTGGCAGTTACTTCACTGTTTACTTGACCTTGTTTTTGGCACTGGTGAGATGCGCACTCCATACAAATTAATGTAACCTCAAATTTTTTTATTCTAACCATTTTTTCACAGTTCTAGTAATGTAACTTCCATTTTATCTTTTTTTTTTTCCCCACAGTTCTATAAGTAATAATAAAGGAAAAAAAAGGTAGAAAACAGCATCTTTTATAAAGTAATCAAGCACGAATTGATTTCAAAAGCATACTTACCAGATATTGCTCAAGTCTTCGGATAACAAATGTATATACCTGAAAGAAGATTACAACCATGCTTTATATTGGCAAATTTGCAGGCAAACAGTCAGAAGTGCTAGTAGTTCAAATAATAAAAGCGTAGAAAGAAAAAGAATGATATTAAAGAACAAAGGTGAATAAATAATAAACAACAGATGTCTGTCGGGAATTTAGATTATTATTCAGTTGAACTGGTTGGTTAGTTCATATTTATATTAGATATGGAACATTGAGCAGAACAACCAGTTGGTAATAACTGCATCTGGTTAGTTTAGACCGCAAATATGCGATGCTTGAAATATTTCGCTTCTGCTTGTTCTTGTCTCTTTACTTTCAAAAGCCTCTGTTTTCTTTCTTTCTTGCAGCTGTGAAAACAAAAATAAAAACAACGTTTCAATAGTAATCACAAGCAATTTGTTCTTACATCATCTATCACATGGGCATCGATATTAAAAGGTTGGACATCAGCTGCAAGTCTTAAAGCCTGAACGAGATCCAAATTTTTATCCTTCTCCACCAATATTTGGACCTAAACAATCAAAAGAATCATTAATAATCGGGAGAAAAAAAAAGAGAGTCCTCAAAGCTAGACAACTGATAATCAATTAACTTACTAGACCGTAAGAAATTCTTCGCAGACCAAATGGATCATTAGTAGAACTAGGCTGACAACCAGCTGCAAATAAGCCAACCAGACTGTCTAATCTGCAAAATAACATTCAAATCAATACCAGACAAGAGAAATGTAAGTTGATAGAAGAGAGGAACTATAATACAGTGTGCACAACCTAACCTGATCACAATACTAACATATGGCATATGAACAAATGCATAGTAATGCTCTCTGCCTCTATCTCTCTTAACATATGGCATACAGTGGATATTCCAGTATGAGATAGGAACATTATCACAATATTTTAGTTCTCAAGTTATTATTTGTGGCATTCCTATGGAATCTAGCACCTCACCAAATATCATTTGAAAATCAACTAGCTAGAGATGACCTTAATTAATTAGTCTTAGTTTCTTAGCAAGTACTATGCCAGGATAATTATAAAGCTTTCATATTCTACGAATCCCTTAACTGGGTGTCTAACCTCTTTACTGGCTGATCATGAATAAATTTTTGATCAATGAGAAAAATGGTCAATTTACAAAAGATATACAATTCCCAAAATAGCATGCAGGCCCTATGCTAGAATAATTCACTGTTGTTGAAGCATTTAATTTCACCTGTCAGCAACTGCCAAAACTATTCCGACATCAGTTTTTGGAAGGACATCACCAGAAAATCTAGGAAGCATGATTTCTAACAAGGATTCAGCAATCTGCAACAACAGAAAATATAAAACAAGGTATTAAATTTAGACTTCAAAAGACCACAGCAGAATATGATTTCTGTATGAGACACCAAAGTTAGTAATATAACACATCTGTCCCCTTGACACAAAAGGGAGTGTTTCAATGCTTAAGACTCCCCAACTAGCTTGGAAGTATCAAATAAGCAATGTTACTCTTATATAGCTGGAAATGCTGTTTCCAACAGATAGAAGCAGTAAATACTTTAAGAGTGAATGCAAGGACCTGCTCTGAGTAGCCATCTCTAAGAGCATAATGGCGTGCCATTATACCAGAGAGGGAAGTGAATTCTGTGACAACCGCAGTAGCAAGATCCGCCATAGCAAGTGATGCAGCCTCCTGGATAATCTGAAGCATATCTTCCTGGATATCCAACCGTAAACCTAATTCAGTCACCATATTTTCAATTCGCATCATCTTGTCAAGCATTGTTCCGAGCTTCTCCTGTTTTATTAGATACACATGGAAACATAAATGCTGTTAGAGACGATAAGGTAAATTCATTTCAGCTCCTTTTCGACAATGTCTGTACAGGAATACGTCCTAGAAAATGGCAATTTGAGAGAAGGTACATCTTTTAGCTTTCTGCAGCCCATTTTTTTCTAAAGCAGTTCAAAAATAAAAAAGGTAAAAATAAAAATGATACAAACTATCAGAAGAATGACATGTTTGAACACTCGTTTGATGTCATTCCAATCTTAAAAATTATCCAAGACATTTTCTTTAAATGTAAACTTCAAAATACAAAATAACATTTACATTGTAAATTTCAAATCAAAGTTAGAAAGTGAGGATTCAGAATCTTATGATTCTTTATGTCCACAACTCTTTCCTTTACGTTCAACATAAGTAACTTACATGAAAAAGAATCCCTTTCAGTTGACTCCGGAACTCTGAAAACTTTTTACGTGTGTCCAACTCATAAAAAAATTTTGCATCTTCATAACGTGCTCTGCATAGATAGAAAATCTATTATGATACAAATTATATAAGAAAAACTAAATCAGATTTTAGGGAAAATTCTAGGTCAAATTACTTAAGTACTCAGAAATCCATAAAGATGTGTCCTTTCCTCCTGGAAAGAGATAGAAAGCAATAAAGATACCACAATTACCTGAGCACAGCTTCATTTCCTTTGCCTACAATGCCTTCATTGATGGCCCCATTTGCCACCTACAAGGAATCAAATGTCATGTAATTATTTGCAAGCAATAGCTAAGTTAAAAAGCATAACTGGTAAGCACATCTCACAGCAATAAAGTGCGGCAGAAGTTTTCCGCTATCATCAACTACAGCAAAATACTTTTGGTGCTTCTGCATGACCTGCAAGTATTCAGAGCACAGTCACAACTTTTTGCACAATTCATTCAAGGATGGAGCATATTTTTATCGCATTACCATTTGCATGCTAGAACGGAACCCAACCTCAAGACATCATGATTTTCGGAAGCAAGAAATGACCAACTAGATGTTTTGGCTCATAAAGAATTAGTATTACCCTACCAATTCTCCATCATAAGAACTAAAGCTTTGATAACTATTCTGTCAACAATGACAGCCTTTTTAATGGTAAACATCTGCTTCAATTTTTTGATCCATTGATATTTGGAGTGGTACTTAACCAGTGGCTCTGACATAGTCACACACCAGTTTAGAATATAATATGGCAGCTTCAAGATCATTAACACAACTTTGATTTGTGAATACAACATGAAAACGGGAGTACAAATGAGGAAACCTTGGAATGTTGCTTATCAATTGATTTACAGTTTTAGGTCTTCAATTAACTCAGTTTGCAGTTTATCAAAACAAAGATGCACACACCAAAGTAGCATTGAATCTTCACTCACCATTGTTAGAAGATCATCTGGAAGCTCTAAGAAGGACTCTTTGAACTTCCCAAGAACTGGAACTGGTGCCTCAACGAGATTTACAACCTAAAGCATTATGCAGAAAGAGTTTAAATGAAATCTTTCTCAAACTAATTCCAAGATAAGATAAAACAAATACCTCATTAAGTAGGCTTGCTTTAATAAGGACATGTCCATTGACACTTTCTGCTAAAGCTATGGATTGCTCTACTATTCTTTTTTTTCTTTGCTGAGGATAAATTAAATTTTTGTTCCAGTTAGGTATTTTGTGTAAACTGATCAATAAAACAGGATGAAATTAAAAATTAAAAAAAAAAAAAAAGATGTAACAAACTTGTTATACCATACCTCAATGTCAATATGAATTCCAGCATTTTGCATTATACTGGCATAAGATTCAGCAGTTTCAACCTGCGAAAATTTAGTGCTCATAAATGAAATGCTTGAGCAAAAGATAATATACAAACCAGTGAATGACCAAATCAATTAATTTACAATTAAATTAAAAATAAAGAGTTAACGGAGGTCTAAAAACTATTAATGCACCTCTTCTGCGGGGAGAAGACCATTTTGAATGGGAAGAAAAAAAAATTGATACAAATGCAAACAACAAACCAACATATTTTTGGAAAACTCTAGCAAAATTCCTCAGGCACACTCAATTGCTTCAAGGATGCAATGATATAAAATTTCTAGTACAATGATATCATGAATTATACAATTTATAAACATACACAAACATGTTACCAATCAAACTAATGAGAATTAATTAGATGTACTTTTCATTATGAGGTTTATTTTGAAACCAACCTGAACAGTAGCCGAAGGGGTGTTCCGAAGCCCATAAGATACATTACCACTGCATTAGCGACAGGAAATTTTTAGTATAGCCAACTGAACTAGATAAAGATAATGAGACAAAAAGATTTATAGGTTGCTGTCCTAAAGAAATATTAACTATGGATTGCCTTGATTCTTCCATTCCAATTTCTTTAAGCATTTGTTTCTCTGTGAGTCGTGCATGTAAAATATCACATTATTCACAACGTGGAAGGTATCATATCCATGAGCACAAACAGGTAAGTTAATTTACTTCTGTCATTTCTCATTGAAATATGGATTGTTTAACACATTTATAAACATTGATAAACAGGTTTGATTGTTGAAAACAAAAATTGAAAAAAGCAATTTCAGAGAACAACTGAGATTCGCTAATTGTCATAGGAATGATGAATATGAACTCTGAAGATGGTAATGTTGCTTAGTTCTTTCCCATCAATTACAATTAATGTCATTACATTAATTCCCAATTTTCAATTTGGATTTAGCTTTTGGCAGTATTGGCTTCTCAATTTACAAACTGTGAATTAGTTGATGGTTCTACATATTAAAAAGGTTTAAGATGTAGAAAAAAGAGGCAGTAAGAAAATTGACACTGGTAAGAGAAAGATAAATCCAGCTAAAACAGTTAACATATGATGCTCCAAGTAAAAATAATAACATGACAACTAATTTGCACTTGAAAAAGCTAGGCAGGCCATTTCCTAAACACTTGTGCACCATATTCTAGCCTCAGGAAAGCCAATTTATTTGAGATGCAATTATGACAGCATCAGAAATACACATAGGCAAAAACAGAGAGACGGAGTTGTAATTTTAAATACCTCAAAACTCCAGCATACGAAAATGGAACAACTAGGTCTCCATGCAAGGCCATAATCCAACGGATTGGCCTGCTGAACATAACCTATATAGTAATAAGAGTTCAACATATTGAAAACATATGTAAAAAGCATTATACAAGGCATATTTAAGCAGATATTATCTTTCTGAGAAAATATAATAAAGGATAGGAGATCTTGAAATAAAAGATCTACCATATGCTTACCTGAGAGTTCCAGCGCATTGACTTTGGGAATGATACTTTACTTATGGCAACTGGCAAATCTTCAGATAAAATCTAGAACATAAAAGGAATAACATTTGTGAGTAAAGGAGAAATTGGAACGCGAATGATAGCAACATCTGATTATAATGAAGCTGTAATGACATAGAATAATTTTTCTCCTAGCCTCACTGCAAGCTCTCCTATTGTATTTTTCTGTTTTCTTCTATCCTCCCTAGAGTCTTAAATCTATTTTTCTTTTCCTCTCTTTTTGCAAACCACCTTATATCTAGTTTCAAGCATCTTCACAGAGAATTGCAATGCCATTCTCCTCCTCTGGCTCTATCTAACTCATCTATGTTATGTAAGCAACATCAATTGTCCATAACAAAAAGGTTTCTTAAAGATAAACAGGCACAGTCCCATGCCAAACTAAGAGGATACTAAATCCCCTAAAAGTACAAAATATTAAATTCTTTATATAAGGGCAATATACACAAAAATCAACACATGCTAAGTCTCATCTGAGCAAAAGAGAGCATATTTACAACCTCTAAAGCAGATCGAGCAGCCTCCATCACTCGAGCATAAACATATTCTGTTTTCCCTGCAAAGAAAAGAAATTGGACCCTTTTAAGTGAGCTTTGTTTAGAACTGATACTGTCCCGTCCAGTCAAACCTATTCCTTACTTTCTCAAAAAAAAAAAAAAAAAAAAAAAAAAGCAACTAGCCAATTGCCTCAAGTTCTACATTCAATTTGAAAGAATTTGGTATTCCTTTCTGAGAAGGCATTACGAAAAAATAAATATCAAGATATGGATGCAAAATCAACATGCATGGCCATCAGTAAGAAGCTCAATGTACTATGACTATCAACTTGCTGGCGAATGATGTGATTGGCTACACTAACAGAGGATAACGTATCAAAACACAGCCAAAGGTCCAACAATAAACTATGACAATCAACACAACCGAACACAATTGAAAAATGAAAGTCAGGTTACTAGGAAACAGTAGGATGGTTGAACAAAGTCCACTGATGAGATACAGAGGGTAATGCCAATGTAAAATGATACAAAAAGTCCAGCACAATGAAACTTCAAATTAATTTAAAAGATAAGAAAATTAATAAGGCAAAGAGTACAATGAAGGCCTTCCAAAAGATGATATGGATAAAAATTTTTGGATTCCAACTAATGTGCATGCATGCATTTAGGCAGACTCACCATCAGCCTTTCTGAATAACGAGTCCAATGGTACATTGTATCTGCGGCAAAAACCCTCAGCAGCCTGACATGAAATAACAAATGTTATTCAGCTAGTCAATGTGAACACCCAAAAGTGATAGTAAATTACAGAAAAGCAGACAATGGAAAGGAAAATTTTGAATATGAACCCAATACAACATCCCAAACTACAAAAAAGACAATCTTAAAAAATTTTCGATAAAAGGAAAAGGACAATTAACTTCAATAGAGGAAGCTTTATAATAATAGTACAAATGCTACACAATCTGAAATATAGATTATGTATTAACAGACAAAAAAGACGAAAAGAAGATAGGCCACTATTAAATATGGATTATGTCAAAAAGGAAGAAAAACCTTAGTAGGGTTTCCTTGTTCATCAAAAGCCTTCACAACAGGAGGCCCTCGAACTTCAACCTCATTCTCTGCTTGCCTGGTACAAAGACTCCCAACACAAACCTGGAAAAGCAGGAACATCGTTGCAGTTATAAACATTCAGATCTTTTCCAATAATATGAATGGTGTTAAAAAAAAAAGGAGAATTTGTCATAAAATTCTCAATTTCTAAAGCAGTGCTACCAAAGTTAAACATCTTGTATAGCCCAAAAGTAACTGACTGGAAGACTATTCTTTCCAAAAAAGATTGGACAGGTAATGGTAAGTAAAAAAGTTCCCATACTTGCCTGACGGAACAAACACAAACGACTGTGGAATCGCAACAAATGCTGATTCCAAGCGTACCTGAGCACC
Organism: Croton setiger; assembly: GCA_948099555.1. Lineage (NCBI taxonomy): Eukaryota > Viridiplantae > Streptophyta > Magnoliopsida > Malpighiales > Euphorbiaceae > Croton > Croton setiger. Next base: position 57,408 of record CANUEY010255528.1, read on the forward strand.
TAGTCCTCACAGTCAATCCAACTTATGTGCAAAATCTCAATCAGACAGAGGTCACTTGCCACTACTATGAGATCAATATGACTCATTTTCGTAGTGCTATCTCTGACGTTATGTCAGAAGTGCTCTTAACCAGGTATTTGCAAACTCACTGCATGCCTGTTGTTTATGTTGATCGGGATATCGAGACTAGAGTCCCCATGAATGTTGACGCTTGCTGCGCTGCTTTATACATGCGACTGCGTACAATTCACAAACAGTATGGTTGCTACGCTACCCGGTACAACGCTCCTACTTATCAGAGAGACATTGAATTACCACTACCTTTCGCCGATGCTATCCAGAATTTTGCTGCTTTCAGCCCTCATGAGGCTGGACAACCATTGATTTATGTACCTGTCCACCCCGAAGGGACTAAGAATGAAAGCGGTTCATCTGATGAATGGAATAGCGCCAAGTACGAAAGTTGTGTTCCTACTATGAAGGAATTGGGTATACCACTCAAAGCCGTAGGTCCCCGTGTCAAAACAAGGTTTGCTTAGTGTATCGAGTCGAATACACTAACAGATCATTCGACTTTAAATGTATAGAAGCCAGGTGGAACTTCAGCAAGCTTGTAGTAACCAACATTCCCATCATCTTTATGGAAGGTGATAAGTTGGATAGCTTCATCGTGAGTCTCGTGCTTCCTAGCAAATAGGGTAGCAAAAATCACAGAGTGCTTGGAGTAGTTGCACAATGGGACGATACACTAACTTTAAATGTATCGTCCTATTGTGCAACTACTCCAAGCACTCCGCGATTTTTGCTACCCTATTTGCTAGGAAGCACGAGACTCATGATGAAGCTATCCAGCTTATCACCTTCCATAAAGATGATGGGAATGTTGGTTACTACAAGCTGACTGAAGTTCCACCTGGCTTTTATACATTTAAAGTCGATCTGTTAGTGTATTCGACTCGATATGTACACTAAACAGTCCCTATTTTGACACGGGGATCTAAGGCTTTGAGTGGTATACCCAATTCCTTCATAGTAGAAACATAACTTTCATACTTGGCGCTATTCCATTCATCAGATGAACGGCTTTCATTCTTAGTCCCTTCAAAGTGGACAGGTACATAAATCAATGGTTGTCCGGCCTCATGAGAGCTGAAAGCAGCAAAATTCTGGATAGCATCAGCGAAAGGTAGTGGTATTCAATGTCCTTCTGATAAGTAGGAGGAGCGTTGTACCGGGTAGCGTATCGACCATACTATTTGTGAATTGTACGCAGTTGCGCGTATAAAGCAGCGCAGCAAGCATCAACAATCACGGGGACTTTAGTCTCGATATCCCAATCAGCATAAACAACAGGCATGCTGTGATTTTGCAAATACCTGGTTAAGAGCACTTCTGACATAACGTCAGAGATAGCACTACAAAAATGAGTCATATTGATCTCATAGTAGCGGCAAGTGACCTCTAGTTTATCAGAACAAATAAAGCATCTTTTTATGTGAATATACATCATAATTATATTCTGTTTTCATAAAAATATATAACAAAAATAGACGTTTAAATTCATGAGTGTTGATTCACATTCCTATATATATCTAGTGATAGCAAACTACTTGAGCCAAAGTGCATAGCTCCAAGTTGGACGCTATATTAACACCAGAATAACACAGAGCAATATTCATCTTCTATAGACAGAAAACCAACCATAAAAAAGATCCAACAATTATCAACCGGACACAAGGAGAGGTAGAAGAAATAGCTATACCACTAATCGGCGAGGGGTTCCATAAGCTTGCACTTCACCATGGCTCAATCTTTGCTTTTCTAGTACTTGCAGCACCAAATCTTTAAGCTGTAAAGCGCAGCAAGTACGAGTAAAATCATATAATTTTGGGACATACACCAAGTTATGCAAAAATGAATATATTCAGTAAAATATCAAGCAAAAGATAAGAACTTGAGTACAAAAGTGAAGCAGCAATTCAGAATTTATAATAGCAAATGCATTTAATTAAGAATGCCAAGGTTAACATAAAGACAGCTTTGAAAGTATATTATACTTGCTGGCTTGCATGATCTACATCTTGAGGAGGCAACTCTTCAGTTCCAACTTCTAGAACAAATGATCTTGGACTGTCTTGCACCTGTCATATAAACAAGTAATTAGCAACTTTCATAAAATAGAAGCAAGTTATTTCCATCTGTAAGCAAATTCATAAACAAAACTACATTCTAAAATGTTAACCATATAACACAAGGTGATAAGGAAAAGCAAAGCAGGTCCATTTCCATTGGTAAATCTATGTGAATGAGCATGCCCTAAAAGCTCTAGCAAGCCAGCATAGTATCAGTGCATTGCAAGAAAGTAATAGCCATTTTCAAATCCCTAAACATTTATGCATAAAGCACTTGCAACAGAACCATAATCACCATTTTGGAAGACAGAATACAGATAGTAAGTCTGGTGAGGTAACCTTTTTTATTGTTGCCTCCAAAACCTCTTTAGCACATGCCTGATTAGTGGTTTCACAAACAGTACCCAGTGGATGTCCAAGGGCCTCCCTTGTCTTTAACCAAAGTTGAGCACATTGCCGAGCTAAACTGAAAAATGAGAGAGAAATAAGCAGGCACCAAAACAAGGACTAATTTAGAAACAATTTTAAGCGAAATAATATGATCTTCCTCTGGTGTGGCAGTCATTTTTATGTGTTTACTTATTGTATAGAAATCATTCAAAATTTTTTTTAGTATGAATATGGCAGAATATGACAGCCTAATATTATCAGGCATTAGATTTAGGCATTTGGCGATCAACAAATTTTTACCATCAACAAATTCAGCAAAGTCTCTAAATATCAATTTGAAAAAGATAACCTCACCTACGCATTCGACCAAAATAACGAGCACGTTCCGTTACCCCAACAAATCCTCTTGAATCTAAGATATTGAAAGCATGAGATGTCTTCAGAAGCTGATCATACCTAGCATGTTGAGTAAACATTAACTTTAACAAAAACATGGAAAAAACATCTGAATAACTAGGACCAAATAAACTGAAAGTTTGCGAACATACGCAGGGATGGGAAGGCCTAAAGCAAGCAAGGAACGTGCTTCTTCCTCAAAAAAGTCGAAGTG
>CANUEY010255609.1:0-23057 GCA_948099555.1 Croton setiger
TTTCTTTTCCCACGTTTGTATGACTTGAGGGGAAGACTCATATTCAAATTTGTCACTTTCTAGATTAGGAAGACTTTTTTTTTTTTTTTTTTCTTAGTGCCTACTGCCTAATCAAATTATTATGCAAACATGTGAAGAATGCTTACTTAAGGTTTACAAGAGGTTCTAGTTGTAGTTGTTAGAGATTAGAATGTGTTTGATTCTATAATCTTTGAGATTTAGAGAATTGTGATTGATATCTTTGAGATTACGATGAGCTCGTTCCGACATGTTAAACATTGAAATTTAATTATAAAGATTCTGGATTTGCAAATATACTGAAACTTAATTATAAAGGTTCGAGATCTGCAAATATAATGGCAAAATTTAATGTCTGCTAAGACTGATTCTAGCATCGATTATTATTATTAGGAAATTCGAACCTAAAATAATTGTCTAAGTTATATATAATTTATTACTAAATTATATTTTGATTCTTATGCTAATGGAGGAAGTAATTGGGCATAAGGAAATGGAAAAGAGTTTACAAAGAAGAGAAAGTTCAACAGTAATGGAGTCTTAAAGATTTGAAATTAGACCGTTGGAGAGCGAATGACTTGTTGATAGAAGACAAGTTAGATCTTAGTTAATCAATTGAAGTTGACGTGTATTAATGAAACGCAGCGTTTTATAGACTAACTAAGTTCTCTTGCTTCTTTTTCTTCTTTCTCGAAGCAACTAATTGCAGAATAATAGAGACCATATGATTGAGTTTCATGATCAAGCTAACTTGATTTTGATTGATCAAACACCGTAAATCTATAACCCCATTAGCTCAAATTCTTCTCTACTAGATGTCCATTTCATTTCTACAAATGATGAAACTAAATTATAGCTTTATTGAAACAAAGAGTAAAAAAGAATAATGAGTTAATGAAAATTGTACTTTCCTAAGCTCCTAAATTCCATTTTCTTCCACTAATTAATTAGGCTTAACAACCCACCAAGCAACTTATTTTATCAAAATTTTTATTTTTAATACTTTTATTTTTTAAATTGATAAATAATTAATTAATTTATTTAAATCTATTTTACATATTTTTAATTTATTTATTATATATTCAATAAATATTACTAATAATATTTTTTACTATTTATCTTCAAAATTTTTATCAAATAAAAAAAATGGAAAAAGACAAAAAAATGAAATGGAATAAAAAAAGAAGAAAAAGAAAAAAAATAATGGAATGAAGAAGACGAAGCAGCAAATAGAGCAAAAAATTAGTGTTTATTAAAATAAATTTTAAACAGTTTTCTTCATTCCATTGTTGATTGCATAGTTAATACTTTTTTACTATTTTGATGCTATTTTTTATGATTCTATAAACCTAAAATTCCCGCTATGTTTTCGAATTTTAGACGAAATTTTTATTGTTAAATTTGTCGTTGAATGCGTCACTAATTATCAATAACACGTAATTCTTTATGGTTAATTTTTAGGATTTTCAGCCAAAATCTCCAACTATTTTTTTTTTTGATTTTTTTTTACAAAATTTGTCGCTAAGTTTGTTGCTAAATGAGTTGCTAGGAGACACAATAAATTCCATCGCCGTTCAGCAACAATACATAATCAGTCACTGATGGTGTTGCTAATTTTTATAAATTTCCACCTAAAAGTCACGCTATTTTTTTGAATTTTTGACAAAAAATTTGTCGCTAATTAGCGACCTAGTATATTCTATCACTAATTGTATCATTAATAAGCAATAACACATAATCCATCACTGATTGCATTGTTAAGTTTGAGGATTTTCCACCTAAAGTTGGCTATTTTTTAAATTTTTGATGAAAAATTTATTGCTAATTCTATTGTTAATTATGCTGCTAAACACATATGTGTTTTGTCGCTAAATCTGGAGCCCATATGTCGTTGAAAACTAGCGACATAAGTGACCACAGAAAATTGCGTCATTGATCAGCAACGTATTCAATGGCTTTATTTCCTGTGTTGTTGTCGGTTCATCGGTGTCTGAAGTTTCATTTGAGGCCAAATTATGAATAGTGACATAGATTTTTCGCTTACCCCGCTAATCTGCAACACATTGACTTGCATTGTTGATTGTGTCAGTGATAGCATATTTTTTTTAGTGAGGGTTTGATTCCATTAGAATGCAAAATGAGAATACTAGAGATCTTTTGTGGGGTTGGATTCACAATTTATGGAAATTTTTGGTGTTTTGACATAAATAATAAATTAAATTCTGCTTTCTAACAAAAAAAAAACAAATTTTTTAGCCACTCTTTAATTATAAATAAAATAACTATAATTAATTTATAAACAAAATAAATATTAATTTTTAATTATAAACTAAAAGTATAATCAGTTAAAAGTTGAATTTTTTATGTTAACTTTTTTTTTTTTACACCCCTACTATATGCTAAGTCAAGTTTTTTTAATGCTAAAAAAGAGATGTATTTGACAAAAGTTTTGAAGATAGGGGTAGGTATATTTAAAGAATTTTTTTAAAGTATCATTTTTAAATAATATAATTAATTAATTTAAATAATAATCCTAAAAAAGTCATTTTTATGAAAATTTAATTTAGTGGTTAGATTGGTTTAAATAATTTATAAAATCTAATTGTATAATATAACAATATAACAATTACATTAAAGATAAAAAATTCTGCTTACATAAATTTTTGGTAAGAATACATAAAAGAAATTATTATGGCATAATAATAATGTTTTCACCTAATTCTTTACATATGTTATAATTTTATTTATGATTTACTAATGTAAAAATAATTTTTTTTAAAAAAAAACATTTTCAATGATATAAATTTATATATTATTAATACATTCTATTTGAAAATATTTTAATTAATATAAATAAATTAAAAGTTTATATTCTTTTTTATCTTTTATTCAATCATCATCACAATCTGATGAAGTGAAAAAAAAAATATTAATTTAAAATTATGCTTAAAAATATAAAAATTATGATAATTAACCATGGCAACCAATTAAATGAAGGAACTATTGATAAACTTTTTGATGTCACAGAAAAAACTATTAATAAATTTATTATTGAAGTTGACATGTAAAAGATCAATAATTGTGTAATTTAAGGGTCCATTGCCAATGGCTTTATTAATAAAATGGTAAAGGAAAAATCAATAATTTCCACTTCTGTGCTTTATAAATTATTTATCTACTTTAATTTCTTTTTTTTAAAAAAAAAATATGTTACATATATATTTTTTTAGTGTTATATTTCTAAATAATTCCTATATTTTTTTTTAAAAAAAAAAATTGTAATTAGGATATAACCACAGAAAGAATTTGTATAATCACAAATTTTGTGGTGGAAATTCCAACAGCTGCTTTGAATTAATTATTAGCAACCCATTAGCCTAAATATGCACTAATTAGCAAATAAATTAATTATGATATTAGCCGATAATTTCAAATTAGCACTACTTATTAATTACTTTTTATGTTTTTTCATCTATAAAATAAACATATTCATAACAAAACAAAACAATGTATTTACTAATTATATATAGCTATCAATAATTGAACCACTATTTTGACCTGACATTTAAATTTGACTTTTAATCCTTGACTGCATGGTCAGAATATGATGACCTGTAACATATTTTAATTAATTTTATATTTTCTTCTTTTGATTCTAAAATCAGAACTCTCTCTCCCCAAAGAAGATGAAGTGCAGAATGGTAAGCTTATCTCCCTTAGCAAATACCTTCTGTAAACCCATCTTTTTGATGTCTCTACTAAAGCAAATTTCTTAATTTTTCTTTTGAAATCAGGATATGACCGTAGAAAGGATTTTTATTATCACAAATTTCGTTGTGGAGCTTCTATCAGCTATTTTTGATCAATTATCTGCAACCCACAAGCCTAAATATGCACTAATTAGTATGATTATGTCTTTAATAATGGTGCTAATCGCGATTACAGAATTGGTTCGATTAGGTAAAAAAGAAAGAGTTAAGTGGATGATAAGAGGGTTTAAACCATGGTTTTACTCTCCATATCCAAACTATAAACCATTAGGAACATTTGTTGATATTGTTGGATTAGTTTGTGCCATTTTACAGTTTATTTTTGCAAGTATTGGTTATGTAATTTTGTGCAAATATGATATAATTCCTATACAAATATCATTTGGGCCTATTATATTTGCCTTGGGCGTGTTGTTGTCTAGATTTCCATGGAAAAAACGCAACAAAATATCAGCTGTTGATGGTTTACAGGCTGATGAAATTGCATCACTGCTTCAGGATGAGAATTACTCTGAATTTACAAGGTAATTTAATGGTTGCAGTGTTTTTCTTGTTCCATTAGAACAGATGTTAATGGATGTGCACTGTTTTTTGGGTGACTGGTGACACAGGCTAAGGGAGATGCATACTCTTACAGGTCATCTAGATTCAAAAGTTAAACTTAAAAAACTTGAAGTTGGAACTATTCAAAAGCAGTACTCTATTTGATCAAGAAGGTGTGGTGTTCAAGATCTGCAGTTAGTTTCAGTTAATTTAGCAGTAGTAGTAGGAGCAGTAGCATTAACAATAGATTTTTAAATAAATATTTAATGAATAATCTTTTTGAGTAGTTGCAGTTGAATATAAGAGTACCTGCTTATACCGCTCGATGGCTGACGAAAATCTCAATCATTTGAAAGACGAGGTGGCAGTAGTAGAAGCCAGTAGTTTGAATGAAGAAAGTGTAGATGGAGGAGAAGAACTGGATGATCATGTAAGACATGATGAAGGGGAAGACAGTGACATGTATTATGAATCTCATGAATATGAGGAGCTTCTTGGTAAGGTCTTCAATATTTTACGTGAGAACAATCAAGAATATGTCATTTCCCTTGGTTGCAAAAGTCCAGACACAGTACTATCAAAGGAGAACCGGTCAGTTGCCCCCATCAAAGCTGGTTTTGTTGCTCGTGTTGGGCTCTCAGGAATAAATAAGACTGCAAGAATCAACTATTTATGAATTTCAAACTGAATCTTCAAGGACAGTGCATGACTGCATTCTGTAACTTGTAAAATTGGTTTGGAATCAAAATTCATATTTCTGGTATATATTCATCAATGTTTCTTTTTAAGGTAAAAGTGATTACTGCATTAGAATTATCTCCAAAGTCTGATTATTACCTAATTTGAGCAAGTAATCTCTTGTTTAAGAGTCCTAACTGCTTCCATGATTCCATCCTGCAAATTGAGTTCAAAACAATGTGGACAATAAGCATTAGGAAACTCAGTTTATTTCACATTTAAAACAAAAATACTCTCGTGTAAACCACTTTAAAGTCTTAATTAGCAGAAAGAAATACAAAAGCAAACTATACCCAGACAAGTCGATTCCATGAAATTGCTTCTTAGTGGAGTTCTCCAACAAAAAAAAAAAAAAGTTCATGATTCCTATTTTTTTTTTATATATTATAGTACTAATAATCTGTAATTCTTACAACTGATTGATCAGCATGTACATATTTCAAGGTCACAAGGGATTCAATTGCATGGAAAATTCTTGTTGTTTGAAAGGATAATCACCGCAATTCTAGCTTTAGCATTTCTATAATCTCTAATTATATACATATATATACCCAACAAAAGAGCGATGAGCAATCATGCAATAACATTGAGTACTAAATACCGGCTTTTGTAAAAAATAGGCATTACCTCCAGGGAGATTCTTTCCGCAATTTCTAAAGCACGCGTTTTAACTTGTGGAGATAATGCATCAGTTATGGCTTTTGATATCACATTTGCAGCTATTCTGATTCTTAAAACATCCATTTTTTCTGGAATCAAATGGTTTCTTTTTAATGGTTCTGGAGCAACTCCAAGCCAATGCATTCTTTCAGCCCAATAAAACTGATCCAACATAAATGGACATATCACCTGCCATTAAAGTCCTGAATAAGTTGCCTAAAGTGACAAATTTTGAAACATAAAGCAAAGCAATTTTGAAAAACATAAACATTCATTTGTAAGATGAGATGCATGAAGATGAAAATAAAGCAAAATGGGTTGCAGTTTTGCAATAAACCTGTGGGATTCCGGCATATAATGCTGCAGCTGTGGATCCACTGATTTACATTGAAAATACAGAAAAGAATTAGATGCGCTGCATGCTTTATGCATATAATAATTTTCTGAATGAAATATATACACTATTCACCTGCCTCCATGATGAATTGCAGCCAGACATCTTTGAAACAGCCAACTGTATGGTATTGTACTGTTACAGACAGAAGAAATTCAATTAACAAAGACAAATAATTGCCACAATCATGACTGATGGAAAAAAAAAAAAAAAATGTTTCAGCTACATCCACCAAATTATCAGTAAAGGAAGCATAAATTCCTATTCCATGATCCTATATATTGTATTCATTAAAAGTTGTCATCTATATTATCTTTTATTTTACTGGCTGGGGCACATTAAACTTCCATAAGGAATTTTATTCTAAACCTGACAGTTTTCATAAGAAGGGGGAACTAGAATGCAGAAATTTCATGGCAAAGGATGCATTTTTGTACTAGCTTAATTTGGAATCAGCTAGGAATTTCTAAGAATCCTCAATGCCATTTTACTGCATCCAAGTAATCTTTCTGGGTGTAAGAAGTTTTCCTGTTAGGGCTTTTATCATATTTACTTGATTTGATAGTATATCATCGGAATTTTATAGTATATGCAAGCGTATTGAGTCCTCTCCCATTTCTTGTGAAAGGTTTGCATCTTTGTAACAAGGGCTCTCATGATTTTTACTACAACAATCTCAACAAGTTGCAAAAAGCATGCAGTTGTCTTTTAACTATTTTCTTCTAAACAACTATGAACCTTAAGAATAACATATACAAAGGCTCACCTAGGAAAGCAAAAGAGGCGGCCATCAAAGAGCAAAACACCCTCTTCCCTGTACTGCTGTTGATCTAAAGACAAATTTCCAGTAGCAATGACTCGGATTGCTTCATCTAGAGGCTCATATCCAGACGTGAACAGGATAAATCTGAAACTTGTGATTTCCAGGACAGTCTGAATAACCCGAAGGAATTCTTTGGGATGCTCCAAAAAACCCATGCTGCAAAAGTCAACAAGAAACATAGTTAAAGAAAATGCCCATTCAGAGACAAGCGTGAAGCTAAAGCTAGTTCCCTATGTGTTCCAAAATGTAAATTTACACCATCAGTCCGTTCTACTATTTTTTTCTGCTCCTCCTTCAACAGAATATCATGGAAAAATTTCTCAGAAAAATACCAACAAATCAAGGAACATGCCTTCCAGCAGAACTTAGTCCAATAAAAATAGGTGGCACTGATGTCCCCAAAAAAAGTTGTAACTTTGCATGAGCTGCACATATCTCGGCTTTTGTTCTACTACTCCCAAGAGATGAAATTGCTGAAAGTTGTTGGCATTCCTTACATGAAAACTGCCACTCAATGGGAAGGAACCAAAACCCACAAACCCGAACTTTAGATGGCCAATAATCTGCATATGTAAATGACAGGGAGGACTTCGCTTAGGAACCTATGGTCACCTCATTGATGATATTATATAATTAGCTGAAAAATATAAAGGGCACATTCTGACAAATTGGCTGAAATAAAGTAAAAGAGAAAGACCAAATGCAAACAGAAAAAGCAAGCAAAGGTCTCCATGATCTGATAGGAACAATTTGAAATGTACAATCTTTTCATAGAGCTGAAAAAGGAAAACTAGCAGAAAATAGGAAGCAGTATGAAAGATGATAACTTCAGTGGAAAAGTTAAATGTATCATACTTCCGTTACATTATGACTAGCATGATCAGTAAATCATACAATTCTTTACCAAAAGAAAGGGAAGAAGATAGGAGGGGAAATATATGCATCTTGATCTCATGGCTTAAAGCATAATAAATAACTACTGCACACATGTTGAGGAGAAAAAAAAAAGTTACCTGGGTATTCAACAATTTCTCTACTGAATCCATACCTGTTACAAAAATAGTAAAGAACTAGATTTATATCTTAGCAAACTTAGTTCATAAATGGAAATAAATATAAATACCTAATATTTTATTTGAATGAGCAAGAAAGAGAGTGGGATGACAAAGCAGCAACAGAATCATAATGAGGGGGAGATAGCATTGTGTCTATGAAATGGAGTAATAAGATGGTTATACCCATGAACTCCAGGTCAACCTGGCTTATTTCATACTTTCAAAAGGAATTTGCAAGTTTATGAATGGATTTCTTCATTTTTTGTTCATATGAGACAAACATTTTGCAGTATTCTATGCTTAGAAAACATAACTTACAAGAGAAGGGGAGATGGCGGCCAGTTATGCCAAGTGGGAAGGCCTGTTACAGGATCCTGCAGTCAGGGATGAGGTGTTAATAATTTCAGCATGAACTCCGGCATCAAAATAAGAAAGGTACTGATTGCTCAAATTACTAGGAACAATTGAGTCAAAGCAACAAGGAATTCTATATTGAAAAGCACCAACAGTAAAAGGTATAGGACTAAGATTCAAATCATCACTTCTCCATGATCCCCAAATTTCTGTAAAGAGTGGCCACATCCAATGCATCACATCTTTCCAGCAAACCTATGTTCAAGAAAGGTCAAGAGCTTCTTAAACAACCTTGATATTATTTCTAGGTGATTAACAATTCTGCATTAAGAACCATCATGTTTAGAGTCCATTTGTACAAGAAAAAATCACCTTGTCAGTTGGAGCTTCTTGGAGATATTTGTAGAGAAGAGGAAGCTCTTTTTTGAACTGGCTCTCAAATGATGAGGGTGCACTGTAAGTAATTAAGAAAAAGTTTCAGTTAAGGTTTAGTCTCAAAAGACAATTACCAGAAACAGGATTTTCCTTCTTTTCTCTCATAGAAGAATACAAATATACATATATTCCAACTCTTGACACCTATATGTTACACAGTATTCTAAACAAAATTCATACATAAACCTGAAATGCATCAGAAGATTATACATACATGTGATTTTTATAAAACACACAATGGTGAAGCAGATATTGATATTGAATGCATATTTATCAACATTTCCATGTTCACAAGAAGATAAATGTACGCACAATTCATTTGATGAACACTGGACATACATAAACAGGACATCTCAATCATGCTTATTTCTTGAGGCACTATATTATTATTGACCATCATTAAATTAGCAAACAGGTGTGAAAGATGATACTTTTACACAACCTGTATGGAATAACATAAGGAGCAGCAACTACACACCGAACACGAAAAAGTTCTGCAAGACTCCACCCTTCCTGGCCAAACATGCAACAAAACATTTCCTTTATTAGGCTACACTTCTACAAATGGAACTGTTCCTATTTACTGAAACAGATTCATAGATGACATAAATTTATAACAAGACATACCAATGCAAAAAAATTGATTACAATGAAGTCACCGTTCAAGCTTGGCCCATCTCCGAAAATCCTTTCAACAACATAATGGCATTCTCGTCTATGCTCTTTTTTCATAACCATTTTCTGAAGTGAAAATGCTGATTCCTTCATCCCTAAAAAACAAAAAGAGCGAAGCTAGGCATAAACTTTCAAGAATTACTCCTCATAATTAGTAATAGTATAAAACATCAGATCAAAATTGAATAGTAATTAGATTTAGAACCTGTAGAATTGTGAATATCATGAATGCTGAAAACAGGTGGTGATTTGACAGGAAGAAAATCAACATTTCTATCTTCCAAATGAGGTCTTAAGTTCTGCAAAAACATCAAAAATATATATACATATACACAAATGCTAAGTTCTTCAACACCGAACGAAAAACCAAGATACACAACACAAATGAAACCTCATGAGCCAAATGCGTCAATAGGACCACGCGATATTGTTTCTGATCAGAAGCGAAAGCTGTAGCGATTGCCTGAAAAAAGGAAAATGTCTGATTCTAGTTAATTACAATCATTTTCAGCATATTCAGTCAAATGGAAGTATGAATTGTATTATACTTACAGCAATTGGATAAACGTCGCCTTTCGTACCAAAAGCCATGAAAAGAGCTACTGGTTTCCTATTCTCCATCTCCTCTTTTTCCACTTATGTACAGTAAAGTAGCTCGAAACTCTTTCAGTCATATAGTACGATTTTAGCTTGTATCGTTGAATAGCTTGTATCGTTGAAGTTTGAATCGGACCATGTTTCGATTTAGAATTGGGGCCTTTCGGTCCAATTAGATGAACCGAACAAAACACAAAGATCAACCCAAGTTGGAAACCGAAATAAGATTGTGATTTTTTTAAATCTTCAAATTTTATGATATATAATTTATTTTTCACGTGCATTTATTATGATAGCCATGTAGTTGTTAAGGTTAGGGCTACAAAATGAGACGAGCCGTTCACGAGCGGTTCGGTGTTCGCTCAATAAAAGTCATATAGTACGATTTTAGCTTCTGTCATTGAAGTTTGAATCGAACCATGTTTCGATTTAGAATTGGAGCCTTTCGGTCCAATTAGATGAACCGAACAAAACACGAAGATCAACCCAAGTTAGAAACGGAAGTAAGATTGTGATTTTTTAAAATTTTCAAATTTTGTGATATATAATTTATTTTTCACGTGCATTCATTATGATAGTCATGTAGTTATCAAGGTTAGAGCTGAGACGCGTGCGACTTAGGTGTTAGCTTAATAAATTCTGAATTCGAGTTCGGATCGATAATAAATGAACGGAATTTAAACAGAAAATTCAGGTTTCTTCAATATACAAAGAATTAAAATAATTTATACAAAATTCAAAATTTATAGAATTCATTTTCTTTAATATCCTAACATTGAATTTCTTGAATATCAAGAGCAATGGCAATTACTTCTCTGAATTCATCATCAACCTATTTTTCAATTCCTTTTCCATAAATTTTATCAATTCATCGTCAACCTCTTTTTCAATTCCTATCACCTCTTCGATATATTTCTGCAAAGCTGAAGCTTTTTTCCTTTCACCGATTTCTATCAACCTCTTCCTTTCTGCTTCAAATTCCTCCATTTCCTTATCATCCAACCTATTTGCATACAGATTCCAAAAACATTGTTCAGAAATATATCATCAATGTAATAAAGGCATACTTTTCTCTCTATTTCCTGCATTTTCTTTTCTTTTCTTAGTTGCCAAAGACTATTTTATGATTAGAAGCTGTTACCTGTGTGTACAATTAGAAAGATTTGCGTTTGATTGCTCCCTCTTAGTTTGTTGCACCTTCTCAAAATCATCCTCTTTTGTGTCAATGGCCTGATGGATTTTTCTGATTTGATACAAGGAAAATTGTTCTTGGCAATTCAACTGAACACAGGAACATAGAAAAATAATGGATAAAGTGGAAAAGGTACAGATATTTGCAGATAAAAAGTATTACCTCTTCCTTGATTGATTCAAGAAGCAATTTGGTTCGCTCTCGAAGAATGGAGTTTGTTTCGACAGAACTACGCAGCTCCTGTCCCAAATGTCTCACAGAGTCCGCAAGAACTTGCAAAAGCTTCTGCTCCTCCTTAACCTTCACAAGTTCCTGGCTATCATCATTAATTTGCTTAATCTTTCTCCCAACCATTTCTTGACATGTCTTCTCATGGTTCCCTAGTCAATTACACAACAAAACAAAAAAGAAATTTAGCAAACCCTGTGTCTCAATATAAAAGGTAGAAGCAAGGAAGTGAAAACAGCTGAAATCTTAACTAACCAGTTATAATTTTGCAATTGGAGACTTTATCCTTGACCTCCTCCCCTTCCCCACCATTCAACTGAGGAAGACCAACTTCAGGAGTGCCTAATTTGCCATTGGAGACTTTATCCTTGGCCTCCCTCTCTTCCCCACCATTCAACTGAGGAAGACCGGCTTCAGGAGTGCCTAATTTGCCATTGGAGACTTTATCCTTGGCCTCCCCCTCTTCCCCATCATTCAACAGCAGAAGACCAGCTTCAGGAGTGCCTAATTTGCCATCGGAGACTTTATCCTTGGCCTCCCCCTCTTCCCCATCATTCAACTGAGGAAGACCAGCTTCAGGAGTGCCTAATTTTCCATTGGAGACTTTATCCTTGGCCTCCCCCTCTTCCCCGCCATTCAACAGAAGAAGACCAGCTTCAGGAGTGCCTAATTTGCACTTCGAGACTTTATCCTTGGCCTGCCCCTCTTCCCCACCATTCAACTGAGGAAGACCAACTTCAGGAGTGCCTAATTTTCCATTGGAGACTTTATCCTTGGCCTCCTCCTCTTCCTCGCCATTCAACAGAAGAAGACCAGCTTCAGGAGTGCCTAATTTGCCATCGGAGACTTTATCCTTGGCCTCCCCCTCTTCCCCATCATTCAACTGAGCAAGACCAACTTCAGGAGTGCCTAATTTTCCATTCGAGACTTTATCCTTGGCCTCCCCCTCTTCCCTTCGATTCAACTGAGGAAGAACAACTTCAAGAGGAGGTACATTCCGTTCCTGCTTAACAATGAAGTTCTCTTCAGAAGAAGATTCTTTTTTACAACTTAGGACATTCTTAGAATCAGCTTTTTTAATTGTCCTACCATTGCCACTAATTTGCACCCCAAAACCAAGCTTAGCCAACACATTTGAAGTCCCCCATACGCCTTGAGGAGAATTCTTAAAACCACTACCTTCAGTAGCAATCTCAACACGATTGGGAGAGTTTACAGAGTTGCTTCCTACTTTTTTGCTCCCCTGCTTAGCATACCTTGAACCAGAACCTTTTCTATACAGACTACTCCCCAGTGGGGGATATGAGTCTTCGTTGCTATCACTTGCACTATAAGCCATTATCTTCCTTTCCAATAAGCTTCTTTCTGTAAATCCCCTCCTTGATTCCTTGTTTTTTAGCTTAAAATAGAATACCTGAAATTCTGAATTCAGTAAGAATTTTTATCAAACAAATTAGCTGCCATTAAATCACTTGGATTAGACCAATCGTACAGCAGCTTAAGAAACAAATATGAAACAAACAATTTTATATTCATTCTTTTGTGGGTTTTACTTTTAACAACAAATCATTGTAACAAAACTGAATGGGTATTATTTAAAATACAAGTTTAATGAAGATTCTGAAAGAGACATTTACTCATTCAACTTATCAACAAAAATCAAGAACAGGGTACAGATATATCAGTTAATTCAATTTTTTAAGAAGAAAAAAAAAATTGGAAGAATGGTACCTGATGATTGATGATTTCAATGAAAAGACGTTTTAGCGGCTAAGGATAACGCTAATAAGGATTGTCGTCTTCAATTATGAATCTCTCCAATATTCAGCTCCTTATATAAGCAAGCTACTAAATACATATCCTATAAGATTAAGGATACAGATCCAAAAAGACTTGGATAAAATTGAAAAAATTATAATTAATTTTTTTATAATAAAAGAGTTTCATTTAAATTAAACAAACCATTCCTCGTAATTAGTAGATAATTATTCTCACAGTTTATTACGTTAAGTTGCTATGTTTTAGGCGCCACAGTGCAAAGATTTACGGGAATGAAGATACTACCTCCATTGATGAACTTTAGAGGCTAAAGTATCATGTTTTATCAAACAATAATGTAAAACTGCAATTTGAATTTGATTAAGTTGACTTGAGAGGGAAATCAAACCCTTTAAAATTATATATATATATATATATATATATATATATATATATATATATATATATATATATATATATGAAAAAATAAGTAAATAAAAATATAGAAACAAACAATGTCTTAACAATGCCTAAAAATACTAATATTATATTTATTTTAAAAACTCTTTGATTTTAATGAGATATTTATAGTTGTATTTAATTTAGGCCAACGGCACAGCAAGATTCATGACATGAACAAAGAAGATATCTAACATTTAAGCTAATTAATTTCATTATTTTCACAGTTTTTATTTCGTCAATAATTTAGTACTGATATGTTAATCTGATTAATAATACGATTATATATTTCGTCACTCTTAATAATATAGTTTATTTTTTTATAACTTATTGAATACATCGTATTTTCATAAATTTAATTTTTTTTTAATAAGAATTTTTATTCACTCTTCAAAAAATTATAAATTTCAAGAAGATTAGAATATAATTCTTTACTATTCACTCTTCAAAAAATTATAAATTTCAAGAAGATTAGAATATAATTCTTTACTTCCCAAACTAAAAAATTAAGGTTTGCTATATTTTCATGATTCATTTATATAGAAAGAGTGTTAAAAATTTAAACGTCGACATTAAATGGTGTGTTCACATAGCTGTTATGCGAACTATGTTAGTTTGCATAACAGATATACGAACTTAATTAATTTTTATTATTTTAATGCTAGTTCGCATAACTGATATATGAACTTAGAGTAGTATATAAATTAATAACGAACTATTTTCATTTGAGATTTCGCATAATAGATATTTGAGTACACATTTCAAATTTAGGCCAATTTTCTATCTATTTTTAAAATTTTAACCGCCCATTTAGAAATCACCCATATTTTTATATGGATGTTATGAGTTTTATCTTAATTAACCATTTATAATTGAGTGTAAATTTGACTAAAACTACATGTTTGACCTTGTAAGTGAATGCAATACTTAATTTACTGATATAGAATAATGTTCTTGTTTGAGTATATATGTTTAATCTCATATGGACGAGGCTGTGGTTTAATAGGCAAGTGAAATAATTAAATTTTTTTTAAAAAAATAAGGGAAATATATTATTGTACAACGGAATTAATTAAATTGTAAGAATATTTAAAAAAAAAAAACAGAGGAATAATTAAAATGTGGGATTTGTTAAAAATATAAAAAATGGAAATTTCAGTTTGATTGCTAAGTTTGAAACATAATTTCGAAATTCTTCAATATTCAAAAATTTTTAGAGTGTATTTAATTATTCATAGAACTTTCCCTGTCGTGTTATATGTTCAAGCATGGATTCTGTTATCAGCATTTTCTATTCTGTACTTGAGGTTGATGATGATCCTTTCTTGTACTTTTCCATAAGTTGTGTCAATTCATCTTCAAGCTCTTTTTCCATCCTTACTGACTCTTCCCAATATTTCTGCAAAGCTGAAGTTTTTTTCTTTTCATGGAGTTCTATCAGCTTCTTCCTTTCTGCTTCAAATTCTTCCAATTCCTTATTCTCCTGAATGTTCATCAAACTAGCAATATCCTCCATCCTATTTGCATACAGATTCCAAAAACAATGTTCAGAATTTCAGAAGATTACTTGGAAAACTAGCTATGGATTTTCTGATGTATCAATGTAATCCTAAACCATACTTTTCTCTCTATTTTCTGTACTTTTTCTCAGTTACCAAACACTTTTTTAATGCTATGAACTATGAAGAGGTTCTGTTACCTGTGTGTACAATTAAGAAGATTTGCATTTGTTTGCTCAACTTCCTCCCTCTTAGCTTGTACCACCTTCTCAAAATCATCCTCTTTCGCATCAATTGCTTGACGGATTTTTCTGATTTGATCCAAGAAAAACTGTTCTTGACAATTTAACTGAACACAGGAATATAGTAAAGCAATGGATAGAGTGGAAAAGCTAAGTCATTAACATATGTTTGCAGATAAAAAGTATTACCTCTTCCTTGGTTGATTCGAGAAGAAATTTAGTTCGCTCTCGAAGAACAGAGTTTGTTTCAACAGACGTACGTAGCTCCTGTCCCAATCTGCTAACAGAATCAGCAAGAACTTGAGAAAGCTTCTTCTCCTTAATGAACGCATCCTTAACCTTGACAAATTCCTGGCTATCATCATTAATTTGCTTAATCTTTCTTCCAACCATTTCTTGATATGACCTCATCTCAAATTTTAACTCAGACTTCCCTAATCAATTACACAACAATGCAAAAAAGAAGTTTAGCAAAATCCCATGTATCTATAGAAGCTAAAAAGTGAAAAAAACTGAAATCTTGCACTATCAGTAGCTACTATCAATTGCAGACTCAAGAATCAAGACAGACCATGACTGTGCTGATTGAAAATCTCCATATCTTCTTTTGAAGCCATGTAGCCGCAGAGTTGACGCTTCCCACCTGAAAAGAATGGGTACTTAGTCCTGTTCCAGGCTTCCCTGTCTCTTCCTTGATCTTGAAAATGCTTGTGCAAGCGAGCTGCCTCTAAATAACCTGCTGCTGATTTTTCAAATACCAAAGCACTCATCCCTCTATGACCTTGTGGACCATATGAATGTCGAGCCTTCATGGCCGCGTACAAACTGAAGTGATGTAGAAGCTCTTGATTTCCCATGCCAACCCACTAATCCAATCATTGAAAACAATTAGATGTATTAGTTTCAATTAATTTTTTTTGCAAATATGTGCCACTTAGGATTCTTCAGCAACAGTTTTACAAGTGGTGTTCATTGGCATAGCATTTAGAGGTTATATTAGCATTTTATGAAATGTTAATTATTCAATATGCAAAGAAGAAAATTTACATTATTACCTTACCATTTTCCTGCATCTCATCTCTGGTGTTCATGATTATAACCACTGGAGGCCAAACTATGTCAAAGTCTTTAACTTTCTCATTCAAACCTTGCCATCTACCAAAGGTTGCACCATACGGTGTAAGAGTTACTCCCCTACGCCGAGTCTCCTCACCCAGAATTTCAACGAACACACGATGAAGCCTTACTCTTCTTCTCGTTGTAGTTATAGCATGATGCATTAGAGGCTCTAGACCTTTATACCAATCAATTGCACCAGGACCCCCTTTGCAAGCTGGACAATGCCACTGTCTTACTGAAGAATTTAACTCCTCCACAGTCAGATCATCCATACAATCAAAGAATTGCTCAAACCACTTGCCCTTCTTGCATATCTCATGGCTCTTTTTACTTGTGTCCAAATCTGAATCATCATCAAAGATTTCATCCTCATCACTACTAACAAACAACACTTCATCATCATAACTCTCATCACTAATTTCATCTATGCCAAAACTACCAAATTTGCAATTGGAGACTTTATCCTTGGCCTCACCCCCTTCTTCCCCACTATTCAACTGAGAAAGACCATCTTCAGGAGTACCAAACTTGCCATTGGAGACTTTATCCATGGCCGCCTTCTCTTCCCCATAATTCAACTGAGGAAGAACAACTTCAGGAGTGGGTACATTCCCTTCATGCTTAATCTTGCAGTTCTCTTCAGAAGAATAATCACTTTTACAACTAGGGACATTCTTAGAATTAGCATTTTGAGTTGTCCTACCATTGCCACTAATTTGCACCCCAAAACCAAGACTAGACAACACATTTGATCTCCCCCAGACACCTTGAGCAGAATTCTTAAAACCACTAACTTCTGTAGCAATTTCAACACAATTTGCAGAGTTTACAGTATTGCTTGCTACATTTTTGCACCACTGCTTAACATAGCTAGTACCAGAACCTTTTCTATACACACTCCCCAGTTTGGGAAATGAATCTTCATTGCTATCGCTTATAATATAAGCCATTATCTATCTTTCCTATAAGCTTTTTTTCCTTTTTTTCCCAGTAAATCCTCTCCTTGATTCCTTGTTTTTTAGCTAAAAATAGATTATCTGAAATTCTAAACTCAATAAGCATTTTCATCAAACAAATCGGCTACCATAAAACCACTTAAATTAGACCAATTGTTTGCAGCTTAAACTTAACACTAACAAATAATAAATCTTATAACCAAGTGGATTATTCAATAGCCGAAAAAAAAAATGTAAATAAAAAATTGAAAGAAGGCCAAATCAAACCCACCGAGATGGCATTATCTGGTATATTTTATTCTATCAAGCCACAAACCAGAAGGCTCAACATTTAAGAAACCAATATGAAATAATTTTATATTCATTTTATTGTGGGATTTACTTTTAATAAAAAAATCGTGGTAGTACACCAAATGGGTACTCTTGAAAAACAAGTTTACTATCAATAAAACCAAAAGATTCTGAAAGAGACATTTAATCATACAACATATGAACAAGAATCAATAACAGGTTACAGATACAGTAGTGACCAATTCCAATACATTTCTGCTCATAAATAGCATTCTGTTTAATTCTGTTTTGGGGGAAACAAAAGGTTGTGTCTTGACTCTTGAAACATCAAACAAAGCCAAACAACGTTGTATCAATCAAAAATAAGGAAACGAAAGAAAAAGTGATATGAATGATAAAAATGAATTCTTGATAATGTTTTTGCAAGCAGACAAAAAACATATATTAGTAAATTCAGTTTTTGAATAAGAAAAAACAAAAAGAAAAGAAAAGGATTAAAGAAAGTGTTAGAAAAAAAAGGAAAAAGATGGAAGAATAATACCTATGGTTGATGATTTCGATGAAAAGACGTTTTAGATGACAAAAGAAAGTCAGAAAATAGCTTCAGAGCCGTCGAAGCTTGGCTAAGGATAAAACTGAGTAAGAATGAGCTATTTATATTAGGAAGTCACTAATCTTTGTAGCCTATTTCTGATGGGTTTTTCTCTCTTCCTTCCATGGAAGCCTAGTCTTGCAAGGTTTGCTTTTCAATTTATTGGATTGCTTACCTGATTTATTATTATTTGGTTTTTATTGGATTTAAAGTTGTAAAATGGTTGGGCTTATTTTCTTGTCTTATTCTCCCTTATACTTTTACAGTCCTTCTGTCTTTTCACTTTCTACTTCTCTTTTCGTCCTTCTTCTTCTTCTTCTTCTCATATAGCTACCTTGTTCCCTTCTTCCTTTATCCTCTTTTGCACAACATGTCTAGTGCTAGTCATATGTCTCCCCCTTCTTCATCTGCTCCGGTGAGAAAGAAGATTTAGTTAGTTGATGACCCTACTGATTTGGTTCCGTCAGCCAGGAGGGTTCTTGCAGGGGAGCTTGTTTCTAGAGGCTGCAGTGCTAGCTTGGTCCATGAATATATGGGTAAAGTTTGAAAGCTTAAAGATCCATTCTTTGTGGAGGTGTGAAAGAGTTTAAACAGTATACTTATCAACCTAAGTCTTGTTTCTCTTTTTAAATACATACCACTGTGTTAACAAAAGAAGTTGATGGACAAACCCATTATTTTGTATTGGGTCTAGTTAAGCCCAAGCCCAAGCCCATTATTATTGTAATCCAGTGGATTCTTATTTAGGAAGACTATCATGATCCAGCTAGGACAGATAATTTTATAGCAGGAAATTACCATTTTTAGATATTAAAATTTAATTACAATGTCTTATTATACATGCACCAACCTCTTCTTGGTTGTTATTAGAAGCCAATATGCTTATTTCCATATACACTCTTCTTTTAAATCAAATCTCTCACTACTTCCATCAAATGCAGTGGTCGTCATACAGTGGTCGTCTGAATTGACAGAATTTGAAATATATTAATTAATACAGTTCTGAGCGTAAGTAAATTAAACTCTTCTCGTTATTAAAATTTTCTTTTTCAATTTTGACATTTTTAATTCTATTTTATTTATCTCTAATTTTTTTTTTTAATTTTGAAGCTGGATTTTGAGAAAGAACATGGGAAAACATGGACCTTGTTGCCATTGTGGCACTCATAGTAAGCTTTTCTTTTTTAATCTTCTTGTTGATTTACAGTGAAAAAGGAGGAAATATATTTGTATTTTATACTATTTACACCATATATACTTATTTATTTATTCAATTTTAATTAAATATTAAAAAAAATTAATTTTGCTATAATTACAGAAATGCCCACTTTTTTTTAGGCACTCCATTATGGAGAAATGGGCCACCTGAGAAGCCAGTGTTGTGCAATGCTTGTGGATCAAGGTATAGGATTAGGGGAAATCTAACAAATTATGCACCTAAGCATGCTCAAGGACAACCATTTGCTAAAAGAGCAAGAATTAACCCTAAATTAGCTTCAAAGAAAGAAATTTTCCAATCAGAAGGAAATTCTTCGACAGATAGTTACCATTCATCAACTAGCTCTAGCGATAAAGATGATTCGACAACCACTAAATCGAGTTTGGAATCAGCAATATCAGATCTTCAGGATTGCTACAATGTAAAAGAAGAGGATGAAGATAAGGTTTCAGGTAATTAAAGTTCCAATCTATACTTATTACATCATTAATGATTATAGATTTAAACTTTTTAATTAGGGTCGTAAACTAGTTAAGCTGAGTTTTAATCTTATCGAGCCAACTTCAAAAAAATTTAACCAAACACGAGCTTGATTTCAGCTCGGCTCGATTCAGCTTAACTAGTTTACAACACTAATTTTAGAAGATGAACTCCGAATCAGACTCGAGTTTGGCTCATTTACAAATTCATTCTTAATTAATTACTTAATTATGGTTTGCAGGTTCGATTCAGGAAAGTTTTTGGAATTGTTGTGTCCCTTCGAGAAAGAGGTCTTTAGCTATTCGTTACAAACATACATCAATAGAAAAACTACATAGAGACCTTTGCAATATTCTGAAGCATGAAAAGCCTTCCATCTTGTCTGAAAATGAAGATGATTTGCTCATTTATAATGTAAACTACTTACAAATACCATCCAATGAAATTGGTCTTGGAATCACTTTCCTCCTCAAGCCAAACCCTACTTCCAAACAATTGGGAACTTAATAAGACACACTCTTCTCTTGTAGATACCAAGGTTTTTGGCTTCGATCGAACTCAAAACATATCGTTATCCATGTAAGTATTAATTTTTTATTTTAGTATTTTTCCAAAAAATCAAACGTGTAATATTGCAGAATTATATCAATCTCAATTGTGTAGTTCATAATATTCAATCTGTTAGCGTTAAAAGGATATCGTATAAAAAATTGACTTTCTCTAAGAGCATTAATATAAACACTATATTAATAATTAATGATCCCATTAAGATAACAACTACACTTCCATTTGTATAATTTTATCTCCATTGCATGCCATTAAAAAATGTAACTTTTCATTAAAAAAAAAAGAAAACTTTAAAATTAAAATTAAAAAACTAGAAATTGAAATTCCTAATTAGTAGTATTAGGACTTTAATAATTACTTACAAACATATTAATTATTTTCTTGAGTTATTAATATAACAAAAATTGAGATAAAAATATAATCTAGTAAGTAATGATTATGTCTTATTAAATGAAGAGAAAGTTTCAAAATCATTGCCCTAAAGTCAATGAAAATACCTTTAAGTGATTAAAGAATTTTTATTTTAATTTTTAGATAAATACCTTAATTTCTTTTGTTTATTAAAAAATTAATTTTTTCAAAAGTCAATGTAGAAAATAAATTAATAATAGTAAACAAATAATAATAATAAAATTAAAAACTATTATATTGTTTAAAAATATTATTGTTGTTGTTTTGAAGGTAATCTAAGTGTTTGGGGGCACATTAAATCCTATTCCTAAGTGGAATATGGAAGACTTTTGCAAAGTAAATTAGGCCCCATGGATGAACTAGAAATCATTGACAAAAACATATATAATGTTTGGATGCTTTTATAATGAGTTTGTTTTTAGATAAATGAATTTTATTTATAATAAAATTAATTTTTTTTCCAATCAAAATATATTTATTTTCTAGTGGTTAGAAGTGTGCAAATTGGTTAACTGAACCGAACCGGTCAGTTGTCGATTAACCGAATGTAGTAAATTAGAAACTCAAACTGATTTTATTTTTCGGTTAACTGAAAAACGAAACCAAAATTTTTGGTTAACAAAAAAAAACACTGAAAAACCGAACGGTTAAATAAAATTTTTGAAACCTGTTTTAAACATATTTTTCAACCAGTTTTAAACCGAAATTTTCAGAAGTGTTAACAAAAAAACTGAATCGATTTTTTCAGTTAACTTAACCAAAAAATAAAAATCTTTCAAAATTTCGGTCAACCAAATCAAAAAATTTTTAATTTTTCAGTTTGATTTCGGTTTTAACCAAAATCTGCTCACCCTTACAGGTGGATAGCTTACCTAAATAAAGAAAAATATCAAATTAAATGCAAAGACCATTGAAAAATTTAAAAAATCTAAAATTGCTTGCAATCAAATGAAATTGGAGGAATAATTGATTGACATTTCTAAAACATGGATTTAGAGATATTACAATCATTAAATAACTTGCTACAAATAACATATTATCATAAATAGAATTAAATTTGGAGAAATTATCATAAATAGAAAACCTAAACAAAAGTAATTAGCAGCTCCTAATCAAACCAAATTATCATAAATAAAATTCCAAAATTACTTAATTACTATATCTTTTAGTATCAGGCAAAGGTGTGCCATTAAGAAAATGTTTTATTACTGAAAGTGCTCTAAGTGGTTGATAGCTTGGAACTTGATGCCCTGCTCCTCTTACTGTACTAAATGTCAAATCTCCCTTGTAAACTTGTGTATATCCTCCCACCTTCAAAAATAAAAAGCCCTAATTTACTTGAAATTTCCTAATAAAAATTGGGTACTAAATAAAAATATAAATAATTTGAAAGTCAATTAGCTCATCTTGGTTCGATTCGATTAAAATTTGGTTCGATTTGGATTTATATTAAGAAAAATTGTGTATAAATAATAATAATAATAATAAGTAAAATAATACAGACCTCTCCTTTGAGATACCAAGGATGCCATTCTGTTTTAATTGGAAGTTCTAATTTATTTATGGAATAAATTGATGAAATAAAAGGTACTCTTCCATCAATATCACCACTGCAGAACAATAATCAATAATTAAGGTTAATTGTGAATTAATTAACTTCTAAAACCCACATGAAATTAATTAATTATATTAATTAAACTTACCTAAATATCCAAACCCTAAGTCCATTAGCCATGAATTCTTTTAGAAGAGGAAGAACAGTATTTGCACTATCTACCCAATTTTTTATCACATCACTGCAAGGCTCCCAATCATGATCAAGTTTTGTTACATTTGCATGCATTGCTTCTTGCACTTCAGGTGTATTCAAATATGCATAAACATAATAATCACTGCAAGGATCAAAATTCTCCAACTGCAACCCAAATTAGAAACAAATTAATCTGTGAAAACAAATATAAATATAAATATATATATATATA
>CANUEY010255648.1:0-21054 GCA_948099555.1 Croton setiger
AAGGTTAGTATGGAAGAAGGAACAGGTCTAACCCTTCCTTTGGCTAATCCCCTCGTTTGTTCCACGGTGCCAAGGATCACACCATTTCTGTAATGTAAAAATCTTCATGATCATGGAATAAGGTTGACATTCTTGGGGATATTCTGTCTTTTATCATTATTATTATTATTATATTTAAAACAAAGTTACCGGTTTGTATGAAATAATTATAAATTTTAATGTTATTGGCTATTTCATTTTTATATGGAATTGGCTATCATATTGTTATTTCCCATAAAACTTCAAGTTGTTCTTCACAACTTTCAAATTGTTTTTACAAGAAACAGCGCCATGCTTAAACTTGTAGAGTCGTACCTGTTTTTTAAATATTAATTTTAATTTTTCAAAAATTTTCAAAATTTTTGAAATGATTCAGTTTTAATTTAAAAATTTTTTAAAGATTCGGATAAAGAGTAAGGTAGGACAACTTAAGTTTCACTTAAATTACCGTCCGCTAAAACCGGTCTCTATAGTTTTTTGTTTTTAATTTCCATAAATTAAATTAAATTTTATTTATAGGAAAAAAGGTCATTTCGTGATTAATTCTAGCAATATTCCTAATTGTTGATTAACAGCCATTCGTAAAACATACATTCAATCGAAAGTGATAAATTGCGGAAAAATAAAACATTCACCATTTAAATCTAATTAATCTTTCTCCCTTAAAAGAACATAATTATAAATAAGTCCTAAATAAATTAGGTTCTATCCATTTGATACCCAAATAATTTATTAAAAGTCACAATACATATGAAATTTACATATTAAAACAATCATGCAAAATCATCAAAAGGTTCCCTAGTCATGGAAAATTACAAAATGATCCCTATATTTATGGAAAATTATCAAAATAGTACATAGAACTTGAAGACATTAAAAAAAAAAAAAACCAGCCAACAAATTATGTAAATTACCAAAACAATCCCTAAAAAATGCAAGAATTACAAAACAATCCCTAAGCATGCAAAAACTTAAAAAAACAGCCCCAAAACATGGAAGAATATCAAAACAGTCCACTAAGCATGTATAATTTCAGGAACAGTCCCTAAAACATTTAAAATATCCAAAACAGTTCCCTAATTATGTATGACACTAAAATCAGCCCCTAACCATGCAAAACTTCACATACAATCCCTAAACAACATGTATAGAAATCTGATTAGCACATGCAGCAAAGGGACACTATAATTTTCATGTAATACCTTAGAATGTTGAGCAAAACGTCATGAAATCATGCATGAAAATGCAAAACCTAAAACAGGAACTTCGGTGGTTTTACAACATAACAACATGGTAGATCGAACCCAGGTTTTCAAACATAAAATTTGAACATTCCCAGCCCCTCACCTTAACTTTTAATCTAGTATAAAACCTTTTAACTAAGATGCATACAAGACATAATTTTCAAGACTGAAATGGAATACAACTGAACCTTTTTAAGCAAAATAACAATGTGAGGTAGCTCAAAACATAATTTTTAAGCAAAAACTTTCTACATATAAAGCAGAAATGAATATAAGCTTTCAAAACTGAAGATTTTAAGTCAAAACAACAACAACAACAACAACAAGGACATTTTTTCTGTTTACAGCAATTGCAAACATTCAAACTCCTTTTTTTAACCAAGTTATACCCATAAACTGGATTCAAGCACAGTAAACAAAATAAGATTGAAGCTGAATTCTTAAACATGAACAGAAGTTGCAGTAATACAATCTCAGCAAAGAAAAACTAGAAAATTGCAAGGGACTTTAATGAAACGTAAGAATAGCTAAGAACATTTTGCTTAAGAATCAGAAGTAAGTAACAGCAGTTCAAACTGCCTAAACAGCAAAGTGTTAGAGAATTTTTACAATAGTAACAACAGCTGAACTATTATCATTTCAAGCGGCAGCAGACAAACGTATTGAACAACTGCAATAATTCATTCAAAAACAATAGCAAATAACAAAGCATTTTGTCTCCTTAACAATTTAGATAACAACAGTTTGCCCATTTTTTATTTAAAAGTTAGGCCTTGGCATCTCAAAATAGGGACTTGGCTGAAGCAGTTTTGAAGCTTAACAGCATTAGCAATACAAAACAAGAGCCTACGTAGAACTAGGACTAAAACTAAAACCAAACAATTAGCAACAATGACTAGAAACAATAACAAGGAAATAGTCAGCCTCAGAGCTTAAATCCTATAGCTGATGCTATGACATCTAAATAAGGGAAACAAAATAGATGAACATAAGTGAATCTCAACAATCAAAAGAGGCAACCTGAATGAATCAACTGTTTTTCTAACTTCCAACAGTTTAATTAATACTTATCTAAAACAGCAACTAACAGCAAAAAAAAAAAAGAAAAAACATTTACAGATGGGAAAACAGAACAAGCATATAAAATAAAATCAAGCATTACAAAGATTTAAAGCATGACATTGAAAACATAAATCAAATTAGGCATGATCCGTGTATGCAACACAGAGCGAGAAACCATCATGAATACAAGTGTTACACCATTGCAACTGTGAACACATCCAACAATTATCAAGACAATGCATTTTAATTCCATACAAAACAATGGAAAAATGGAACAAACATTCACCCAGGATACCAAGCAGAACTCACCATTGTGAATTCAAGGAAAAATTAAAAGTAACAAAAACACATAAAAGTTTGCCACTAATAAGAAAATAAAAGGTTACCTTTAATAACCTTAAGCTTGATTCCAAGCTAAATAAAAGAGATTCCCAGTTTTTTTACAGATGCAAGGTTCCTTAACCAGAGATTTAAAAAAAAATACAACTCAAGTTTGATAGACACTTCAACCCGTTTCTATTTTCAAATTATTTTCGAAAATAAAAACATAGATTTTTTTTATAGAAAGAGGATGAATAGAAAAGATTAAGCAGAAACTCTCCAATTCTCCCCCCTCAAAAACTCCCATTTAGAAACCCTAGAAATCAAAGAAAACCTTATTGTCTTATCTCCTCCCTTTTTTTCCTCTTCTAGAAGTCTCTCCCCTCCTCTCCTTTTGTACCCAGAAACGAAAGTCTTATTTCCTTCTGTCTCGCGTGTCTCTCTGATCCCTCTGGCCTTGCTGTCTCAGCTGCGCCTGGTCAAATAACCTAGAGGCCATGCTCGAAAAAAGCATAAAGCCATAGCTTTGACCCTTCCTTATTTGGTTGAACATGCATGTCACTTCTTCTCCCTATTCTGCACTTTGCCATCTTCGGTCTCTGTTTGCTGCTTCATTTTTATTTCTACTTTTGCTCTCGATTCCCATTTTCCCCTCTGTTTTCTCACTCTCACTCTCCCTCTCTCTCATTCTTCCTCTCTTCTGCCATCACTTTCAATCTCCCTTTCTCTCTTTCATCTTCGTTTCTATTCTCAATTTCATTCTAATTTCGTTTTTGTTCCACGTTTTGTTTTAGAGAGGGGAGACGCAACGTTTTGGCTTAAATGTTATGTTCAGGGAGATCAAGGAAATGGTTCGGAACTGGTTCAGTTCAAAACATATAATATTTTTTAAAAAATTTTATTAAATTAAAATTAATTAAAACACAATTAAGTAATTTTTCTTTTGAATTTAATCTTATGCAGGCCAAAAAGGTAAACCGGAAATTTAAAACTAACTGAAAATTTTTAAAAAAGACTGACGATTTAAAAAGAAACTGACAATTAAAACAAGATTATTGAAGAAAACACCGATATGACCAAAAATTTAAAAATCTCGCGGAACTTTAGATTTAATCATCATCAGGTTTTTTTGGGGACAAAAAATCAAAATTCAACACATATGCTTGTAAATTGATAAGCCTTCATCAATAAATGATATTAAACTAATGACATCTCAGATTAATCTCTTGTTCAATTGTAGTTTATATATATATATAAATGTATATATATGTATTGTGCGTCCATTGGAAGAAATTTGTTGCTCATTTGTTATCACCTTTATTTGATAAGTTTAGCATGACATATTATATATCCACTACTTAAGAGTTTCTCGTAAATTTGAAAGTATTTTAAATTCCTTCAATAAAAATATAATTCCTAAACTTTTAATTTGTTGTTTTCTCGATAACATCCAAGTGTGGGAGCTTTGAGCTGCAAAAAAGTCCCAAACTTGGTACTGTGTTAAATTGGAATCAGTTGCTCAAGTGGTTGTTAAAATATCTTTAATGGATTTCGATTATAAAATCAAACCCCTTGAGATCTAGATTTGATATAATTTAACCCTAATATCATCATAAACATAAGAAGAATTACTAACCTGGATCCATAATCAATAATTCTTGAATGCAGCGGAATCGGATGATCAATTCTTTTCTTCCCTGTACCTTTTCCTTAATCCCTTCTTTGATGGATAAGAATCACTTATATATTGAAACAATTTGTAGAGTTTGTTTCAATGTGTATCTTTATATCTTATATGGTAAGGGAAAAGGGAATATAATTACTCCCAAATTTTAATATCTCTAACTGAAACCATCCATCACGGTATCGAATTTTATATATTAAAATCATATCTTATATAGGACTTAATCTTTTATAATTAAACCCAAGTTACATGGACCATAAATAATAGGAAATATTCTTTCAAAACAACAATTGCATCTCATATAACTAATAAGTGAAGCAAATGTAACATAAGCTGTATTATTTGCATTGCATTTTGATCAACATCCGATGCAAATAATGAGAAATAACCTACTTCCTTGTGTTTCCTCCTTCCTCTTCAGATCCCTTCATTTCTCTGTTTTTTATTTCTCTCAAATCCCACTGCTCTCTCAAAACTCCTTTTGCTGTTGACACATCACCGCCTCCACCAAATTAGGTATTCTACTATTTCTCTAGGTTCCTTTTTATTTTTGGAGAGGTGAAGTTTTGTTCTTGTTCTTTGCTCATCTCTTCTGTTTTTCCTTTATGGAAAACAAACAAAGTGAGAAGATGGAACAACTATTGCTTCATCTTCAATCTCTACCTGAGGTTTATTTTTGTTTGCTTGTAATGGTGTGTTAGTCTTGTTTCTTTCTTTTCTCCATTTTTTGGAATGACAAATGGGTTTTAAAGTAGGAACTAAAATGTCCAAAAATCTAGTAAATTATTTATTTTCTTTTTTCTGTTTCTCTTCAGAGTAATAAAGGACTCATTATAAGGGATTCTTATAGATGAGTAATGGCTTTGTCAAGGTAATACTCTTGAAACATTAATTATGGAATGAAAATTTTATTTTTATTGTGCCCATTATATAATTTATTTTGTTTCTTAGTTTTTAGAAATGTAAAGTGTTGCTTATAAAATATTTGAATATTTAGTTCTATACATTGGTTTTAAGGGACATGTTGATGGTTTGAACTTAGAGGGTGAAGAAGTTCAAAATTGCATGGTGGTGTCCTCTGTGCATTGCATTTGACTGAAATGACTTGTGACACCCCCAAACCCAAACCTACATCGTTTTTGACGTCATTTCATGCAAAACGTGCATTTTCATTTAAAATGCATTATATTAAATTTAATCTATGATTTGAATATGATAATAAATAAAATAAATATGATAAACAAGTTATGTTTTAAGCCCGTTTACCGTTAGAAGACACAAACGAGTCCCGATTAGGGTTTTGGCTCGCTTAACGATAAAATGTCGTAAACGCGAAAAATATAAAGAAAATGATTTTGATGTTTTATGATATATTTATATATATGATTTTAAGAGTTTTGGAACCCTAAAACTACGACGACGTCGTATGGTTTTGGTTCCGTAAAAATTGTCGAGGTTTCGGAGTCGGTTTAGGGCACCGACCGAACCGCGAATAATTTTCGGTTTCCGATTTTGATGAAACTTCAAACATATGTTATACTTATTACTTTAACACTGAAAACCTACTAAAATCATGTGCTAGAGTTGAATTAAGGTTTGGAATTAAAAGAAAACAAGAAGAAGAGAAAGGGTAAATTAGGGTTATTAGAATAAGTGAGAGATTTTGATTAAATCTAAGTAGGAGGTGGAAAAATTAAGAGGTGGACTTGTTCCAGAGGTTAAGAGGTGGCAGGAGAGAGGTTTGAAAAGGTGGAAGAGGCAGAGAACAGAGAGGATTGAAGCAAAACAGAAAGAGAGAAAGAAAGAGAAAAGAGAGAAAAGAGAAACAAAAGGCAAAACCTTCAGTTTAATGGCTGTAATATGTTCCTAAGAGTGTTAGGAGATTTTTAGAAGTGATAGGAAAGGAATAGAGTGGTTGAAAATTGAGAGAGAAGCAAAACAAAAGAAGAGAGAGAAAAACAGTTTCTGGTAGAAAACAGTGTTGAGGAAGCAACTCTGGGAGGTTATTATATCTTAGGACCTAGCATGCATGGGGGAATTCCTGCCTGATGGTTCGATAGAAGGGGTGTAGAGGAAGAGAACGGTGGTTGTAGGTCGCCGGAAAGCCACCAATGTGGATGTACGGACGGCTGGAAGTTGTCTGGTAGCCACTGGAAATCGGGAACAGAAGTAGAAATCTAAGGAAGAAGAAGATCAAAACAACACGCAGGCGTGCGTTTCGATCAAAGGAGGCGTGGACCAAACGGCAGGCAAGGCTGCATTTTGATCGTTAGCCTAGCATCCAAAACGACAGAAACCCTTGCGTTTTGAGGAAAATAATGCGCCCAGCACCTGAATTTTTATAAAATCTCATTTGGGCCCCTGAACTTTTCTGCCGCAAGCAGTTTAGCTCTTTTGTGCAGTTTTACAATTATTATTTATTAATTTTTGGTCCTTTGACTTTATTTAATTATGTTTTTGCCTTATAAACTTTTAGAAATTATATTTTTGACCCCTCTTATCTAATTTGGGCGTCCTGAATCCGTTTTTGACTTCAGAAATTTATTTTAAGGTCGTTTTTTGCTCAAAAACTTAAAGAGAAATATTTTGTTAAATCCTTTTGATTAATAATTGGATTTATTTATTATTTGGTTTGATTAATGATTATTTTGGTTTTGATAATTATAATTATTACTAATTATAATTATAATATGATAAATAGAGTTTGATCATTATTTTTAAAGAGTTATTAAATGATTTTAAAATAGAAATTTATACGGATTGAGTTAAAATTCATGTAAAATAATACAGATTAAATTTGAATCTCAATTATTTCAAAGAATTAAATATTTAATCATGCATCATAGCACATATGGATTTCTTATTTGATTAATTGAATATTGTTGCTATGTTATGCATTATAGGAGCATCGAGTTCTCGAGCAGGGCGAGGTAAATTACCCGAGAACCAACCTAACTCATAGCAGTACGGTAAGTGTTAAACCCACTTACTCATGTTTTTGATAGTGACTTTGTAATTTGCCAAATATGCTATATTGAACTGTTTGGATTGATACTGAAACCTGGTCACTTATGATATATGAAAATGTGATTATATGATTTTATTGAACTGTTTGGACCGGTACTGAAACCCGATCAATTAGAATTATGTGATATATAAATTATGATGTTTTTGATTCCTAAGTCGGTACTGAAATCCGACCAGTTAACTTATATGATTTTGATATATGGATATATATACTGTTTGGACCGGTACTGAAGCCCAATCATTGGATTATATGAAAAATGATGATATGAAATGTATGTTATATAAATGCATTTCCACAGGAATTAAATATGACCGTTGTGATTATTGTAACTAGTGTTTACAAATTTCACTAAAGAAACCTACGGTTTCTATATGATTTGACGGAAAGACCTACTGGTCCTATATGTTACAAGATGATCTTCGGATCTTATATGTTTATAGGTTGATCTTCGGATCCTTATATGATTATGAAATGATCGACGTTATTCCAGTCTTATATGTTTACTGGCCAGTTATGGATACTTATATGCCATGAAATTCCTGGGGCAACACTTGGTCGATAAATCCTAACTAAAGAAAAAGGAAAGGCATATCATTATGCATCTTATGATATAATTATGATTATATATGATGGATATGACCCGCAAACATGCAATTTTGATTTGTTCTAATAAATTGACTTATATGTTGGTTTTAAATGGTTTTGGTTTACACTTGCTGAGTATGCGACTCATCAAAATCGCAATATATGTTTCAGGTCTGCAGTCTGAGTAAAGTCTGATACTTCACTGGCCTATGCTCAGGTAGGTACATTTGAAGCCTAGGCCTCTTTCCCTCTCACCACATTTGTAAATGCTATATATAGTTTTGGTTTATGCTTTGTTTTGTAAGGCATGATTATATGTCTAGCATGTAAAGTATAACATGTTATGTTTATTATGTCTTATGGATAAAAAGTTTTGGTATAACCTCATTTTGGTATATGCAAATTATAAATGCATATGTTTAATATGTTAAAGGTAAATAGTCTTTTGTAAGACTAACAGTATATGTAAAGTATAGTTTTTATTATTTTAAGTCTGATATTGGTTTAACACTGTTAATGATTGATACTCTTTATACTTAATGTTTTGACAAGATTAAAAGAAATAATTATGTAAATAAAACAATGGCATATGTTTTATGACGTATAGGTATAAGTAAGGTAGTTACATGACTCTACATTTGTGTCGTTGCTGCAGCTGACGCAAATGATTCTAGTCTCATTTGCATCCTGAACAGATGTATCGCACTAAAAGCGACACAAATGAGGCTTTAAAATGTGAAGCAAATGAACGTTTTTATACTAGTGTATGAAAATAGATTGGCCAAAGGAAATAACCCTTTTCAAGGTTTTAAAATCCAAAAATAGTTCTCTCAAGTTTTAAGATCCAAAAATAGTCTATCTTATTACTGATTGTTCATAACTTGTTCATATAATATTCATAAACAGTTCGGAACTTGTTCATGACATGTTCACATCATGTATAAATTCTGTTCATAAAATTTTTTATAAATTATTCAAATTCCGTTAAAAATTTTCAAAAAAAAGCTATTTTTAAACTAAAAATTTTAAGAATGTTGTGTCCAAATACTTAAAAAAAAGTACTTTAAACTTTTTCCAAATAAATTAAATTATACTTATTCAAACTTGGACTTATAATATTAAAAAATTAGTACTAACCCATTAACTTAATTTATTTCTAATTTTGTAAGTTTTGGTTGTAAAGCATATATTAGTTTCTAATATGAGAAATTATAGAGTATCTCCATTGCATACGAGCGTATTATGTGCCAACTAACTTCATTTTAGAAATGTGCCAACTAACTGATAGAAAGAACTATAAAATTACTCTTACCAACACCTATTTGTCTTCATCATACTTCTTGGGAGAATCGAACTTAATTAGTAAATTGCCCTACAGCAGCAGAAATTTTACTTTTGCATCGGGATTGTACCACTAGCTATAAAAACTCATTTTACGTACCATTTCCATTTTATTAATTGATACATTAGTCTAACATAACCTAAGCTATAATATTTTAAAAATAATAAGCTTATATTAAATAGTTAACACTAAATTAATATTTAGAAATTGTTCGCTTAATTTTTCAATTTCTTTCTTTCCTTTTTGTCTTTTTTGTCAAGAACCATTTTCATTGATATTGAAGTACCTACTAACATTGTCCCATCTATAAAAGTGTATTCATCCTGTGTCATCCACCCAAAACTATTTTTACCCAATTCCCTCCTTTACTAAAGGAGAGAAAGTAACTATAGCTATGATATCTTCATCTACAATTCATGTCCTTCTAGTTTCTTTTCCTGGCCAAGGGCATGTGAACCCTTTACTTAGACTAGGCAAGCGTCTTGCCTCTAAAGGCATGCTTGTAACCTTCTCCACTCCAGAAATAACCGGAAAGAAAATGAGATCGGCAAACAAAATCATCGACGGCGAAAAAGTCCCCGTTGGCGATGGCTTTATTCGTTTCGAGTTCTTCCATGATGGTTTGGAGGACGATGACCCAATACGTAAAAATCTTGAACAATATGTATCTCAACTCGAACTTGTTGGCAAAAAAGTTATTGCTGAAATTGTTAGAAAAAACACTGAGCAAGGGAATCCAATTTTTTGCCTGATTAATAATCCTTTCATTCCTTGGGTTTCTGATGTAGCTCAAGAACTTGGCCTGCCTTCTGCTATGCTTTGGGTTCAATCTTGCGCTTGTTTTTCTGTTTATTATCATTATTACCATAATATTGTTCCTTTTCCAACTCAAGAAAATCCAGAATTAGATGTTCAATTGCCATGTATGCCTTTGTTGAAGTACGACGAAGTTCCTAGCTTCTTACATCCATCCAGTCCTTATCCTTTCTTGGCAAGAGCTATATTAGGTCAATTCAAGAATCTTGACAAGCCATTTTACATTTTAATGGAGACATTTCAAGCATTAGAAGATGATCTAATTCAATACATGTCCAAGTTATGTCCAATTTTCCCTGTTGGTCCTTTATACAAAGATGTAAACACCAAAACTACAATCCAAGGTGATTTCTGGAAAGCTGAAGATGATTGTATCGAATGGCTTGACACAAAACAAGAATCATCTGTTGTTTATATCTCTTTCGGCAGCATCGTTTACTTAAAACAAGATCAATGGGATGAAATTGCTTATGGGTTATTGAATTCAGGTGTTAATTTTTTATGGGTTATAAGAGAGCCTCCAAAAGAACATATGTTAGAGCCAATTGTAATTCCTAACGATTTTTTAGCAAAAGTAGGAGATAAAGGGAAATTAGTACAATGGTGTCCTCAAGAGAGACTTTTAGTTCATCCTTCAGTTGCTTGTTTCGTAACACACTGCGGTTGGAATTCAAGCATGGAGGCTCTTTCTTCCGGCATGCCGGTGGTGGCTTTTCCTCAGTGGGGTGATCAGGTAACTAATGCTAAGTACTTAGTTGATGTTTTTAAGATTGGTGTTAGATTGAGCCGTGGAGAGCCTGCGAATAAGCTTATTACAAGGGAGGAAGTAGAAAATTGCGTGCTTGAGGCTACACGAGGACCTAAGGCGACAGAAATTAAGCAGAATGCGTTGAAATGGAAGGAGGCGGCGGAGACTGCGGTGGCTGAAGGTGGTTCTTCTGACAAGAATATTCAAGCGTTTGTGGATGAAATAAGGATAAGAAGTGTTGCTGCCACAGTCAACCAAGTAAGTCAAATTGAAAAGATTTGACTTCTTGACTGTAATCCAAGAAATACTAATGCAATATAGTGTATAATATTGAGCTTATAGTGTTATCTTCAATAATTTGGGGGACCAATCTAATGTGGCAAAAATTTAAAGTTATTATCCATTAATTTAATCATGCAGTTCAGATATATGTTTAATTACAGTATGAGTATACATAGGATGCAGTTCAGATTTTGGTTTTTTTTCGAGATTTCTGTAACATTTTAATTTACAAATGTGTAGGTTATAATGGTAATAGACAATGGAATTATTAAAAAGAAAATTTCAAATTCTAATCTATGTACGAAAATTTTATTTTATTTTCAAAAGAAAAAAAAAATTAGGGAAGTTTACAATTTTGTCCTAGTTTTTAACAAAACCAACATTTTTATCCCTGTATTCTTTTAAAATTGAGTAATTTATCCATCATTTTTATTTTTGTAAGCTACCTCCTAAATCTAAGACCGATATAAGGGCGACAGGTCGCCTGTTGACCACTGAACATAAGAGAAGATTACCGATGTTCCGGCTCATACCCCCAGAGGTCACTAACTTAGCCTAGGACGAGGTCAGCGTCGGCCCAAGGCGACTCGAAGTCAACCTCTTACAATAACAATGAAGTAACTGACCTACGAGGGGCATCAAGCACAAGCCTCTCATCTTAGACCCAGAGAATATCAAAAGCCTCTTAGGCCCTAAAAACGAGCCCAATGAACCTTATTAAATGTGAGAATTTTGGATATCACCGCTTCAACTTCTCAGTTTGGAGGCTTTCACCAAGCTCAGACAAGATTTGAACAAGTTAAAGAAGATTAAAACTCTTATTGTGGGGAACTCTAGCTGACCTATCGAGACTTTGAGGATTATTGAATTAGCAGTTGAACTGGGTGAGGAAGAGCATATGACGTGTACAAAAGCCTTCTTCCTGGTTACTAGTGCACCTTTGACCTACAACGCCATAATGGGTCGACCTCTACTTTCAAAGTACAAGCTGCAACTTCTGTTAAATAATTTACATTAAATTGTTTGTCTTTCATACGTGTAGAAGTTGTGAGGGAAAGTTAGAAAACTACTCGAGAGTCCTATTACATAGCGATGAGAACACAAACTGTCAATATGCTTGAATTGTTAGGAGCTCATTTAGACTCCCTAAAAGAGATAGAGATGCTTAGCATTTCGATGCTAGAGGGTGACATTATAGTGATTTACGAGAGTCAAACTGTGGTGGTTGAATCTGAGGGTGTTGTTTTAGCCAATGTAGCTCTAGTTAGGGATGGGGAAAAAGATAAAGAATTCAAAGTAAATCTTATGAACATTCAACCCCTATAGAAAGTTTGAAAAGTTTAAATATATGAGAAGATAAAGAAGAAAAAGTAGGCTCTATGATAGGAGAATGTCTGGTATTGTTAGAAGATTTCTTGAAGAAGCATACTTCAAGCTTCGCATGGAAGCCTGATGACATCTTTGGTATATATTCCTTAGTGATAACTCATAATTTAAGCATAGATCTAACCCACCAGTGGTGCAGAAAAAGAGGCGGTACTTAAAGGAGAATGAAGGTGCGATTGAAGAGAGGTCACTAAACTTGAGAGGGCAGGTTTTATTAAAGAGGTTAATTATCCTGAATGATTGACAAATGTTGTTTTAGTAAAGAAAGCAAATGGAAAGTGGAATATATGTGTGTCGACTTCACAGATCTCAACAAAGCATGTCCAAAGGATTCTTATCCTCTGCCTAATATTGATAACTTGATAGACTCGACAATAGGGGATGTAATATATTTATTCATAGATGTCGCGAATGGATACCACTAGATCATGATGGATCATAGTGATGCTAAAAAGACCAGCTTTATGATTGAAAGGGTAACCTATTGTTATAAGGTCATGTCATTCGAACTGAAGAATACGGGAGCTACCTACTAGAGGCTGGTCAACAAAATGTTCAAAGATCAAATATGCAAGAATATGGAGGTCTATTTCAATAATATGATTGTAAAAAAAAAAAGCAAGTCTATTGAGGATCATGTAAAAGATTTGCAAGAAGCATTTAGTGTCTTGGATAAGTATCATCTGAAGCTTAATTCAAAAAATTGTGCATTTAGGGTAAAAGCTTGCAAGTTCCTGGGATTTATGGTATAAAAAAGGGGCATTAAAGCAAATCTAGAAAAGGTCAATGCAGTTTTGGAATGCGACCCCCAAAACATTACATGAGATTTAAATCTTAAATGGAAGACTTGTAGCCACTAGGCAGATTTTTGTCATGTGCAGCTAAGAGGTGTTTAACCTTTTTCAAGCTATTAAAGAAAAATGAAAATTTTTCCTGGGTGGACGAATGTCAGAAGGCATTTGAGGACATCAAAGAATTCCTTTCCACATCATATTTGCTAGTTGACATGTCTTTTTGGTGAAGTCCTTTTATACATAGCTGTAACAAATGAAACAGTAGCATCGGTCTTGATCAGAGAAGATGGGAAATAACATCTTCCTATATATTATATGAGAAAGGTATTTGAAAGGGGTAGAGTTGAGATACCCGAAAGTGGAAAAGGTTGCATTCACTGTTTTGGTAAGTTCGGTGAAATTGCAACAATATTTTTAGGCTCACAAATTTGTGTAACTGTGTAAAAGTAGAGTTGAGATACTCGAAGGTGGAAAAGGTTGCATTCGCTGTTTTGGTAAGTTCGGTGAAATTGCGACAATATTTTCAGACTCACAAAATTTGTGTACTTGTGTAAAAGTAGAGTTGAGATACCTAAAGGTGGAAAAAGTTGCATTTGCTGTTTTGGTAAGTTCGGTGAAATTGCGATAATATTTTCAGGCTCAACGTATATGGAAACTATTCGGTACACAGATTTAACAGCATGACAAATTCGTCGGTTCAACCAATTGTATGTTTCAACTCGGTTTACTTGGAAAACCGGGTGGACCAAGAAATGACGTTATGGTTACTCAACTCCCCGTCACTGTGCCATTGAAGGTGAATCTCATCTTCACCGTTATTCTGTATATGAGGAATAGTGTTTCTTTATATTATAACTGAAACTTTTGTTACTTTGAATTGTGATTGTGGTCTAAATTTCCAAGTTTGGTAATTGATATTAAAGAAACTATTAGATGTTAAATTTTATAGATTTTAAAATTCAAATCTCAAGTTAAATGAAAATGCTTTAGAGCTATATATTTGAATCTATGGTTATGCTTAACTGGTTCCCTCCAAGATTGAATGAATTAGGAAATTATTTTGTAGGATTATGAAGAATACCATGCGAGGAAGATAACTTTTTTACAATTTGATC
This sequence comes from Croton setiger, assembly GCA_948099555.1. NCBI lineage: Eukaryota > Viridiplantae > Streptophyta > Magnoliopsida > Malpighiales > Euphorbiaceae > Croton > Croton setiger. Next base: position 14,447 of record CANUEY010255648.1, read on the forward strand.
CTTTGATTTGGAGAGGAAGAAGGTATTTGACTATATGATCCTCCAAATTAACTTCTAATCACTCTTTAGTATTGTATTTAACGGAAAAATCAGGATTACCTAATAGAAAAACATAATTTTTCGACAAAAATAAAACTGAGAAATAAAGTAATAAATTTAAAAAAAAAATACAGGGATAAAAAATAGGTTTTGTTAAAACTTAAAGACAAAATTGTAAATTTTCTTTAATAATTAGTAATAGGAAAATTTACATTTTCTTTCATGAGTTTAATGAATTCTTTTATTTTTGTATTTTAATTTTGTTAGACACTTATTTTATTCTAACTAATTTTCAGCATATTTTTATTAAGTATCTAACAATTTGATTATTTTGATCTTGGTTTTTATTATTTTTAAAAAATTATAAAAAAATGAAAAAATAGAAATATTTTTTATTTTGATAAAATCAAATTTACAAGAATATATATTAATTAAGTCATATTTTAAATATACAGATTTTTATTTAGTATAGAAAATTAAGAGTTAGTAAATAAAATACTGAATTTTATTAGAACGGTCAGAAAAAAACTAACTCAAATTGAAAAATATTTAAAACCAATTAAATAATTTTTCCATTTTAATAATAATCACTTCTGAAAGTAGTATTTCTTGTACAGGTCATAGATGGACCTCATTGTTTTTGCTGACAGGTGAAATTGCCAAATGGAAATGCTATTTAAATGGTTAAATTGAATAAAGCTTTTTATTGGCCTTGTCTGGATGATGAATAAACATCCAAATTGTTGTAAAATTATCTCTGTTTCAAAAATTTTCTGGCACCACACATTTTTTTGTTTTTTTTTTTTATTTTGTTAACTTTGATAAATCCAATGGGACGGATATCCTATAAACATAATATAAAATAGCATATAGATTGAAGGACAGAAAGGCTGATCCACTTGCCAATTCTCAAGTTCTAAATTTTTCTCATTTTCTTGGATTTTTTTTTAAATTATTTTTAATTCATGAATGTTTACCAAATTACAATTTAATAGGATTGTGCATGGTTCACAAGGTTCCGAGCCAGTACTAAAATACATATCAAACATAAAAGAAATATGTAAAATAGAAATCACATCAAAATTGAAACTAAAAATTTTTATTTATGATTCTGATTTTAGTTCCTCAGCTAAAAATTTAATTTCTAAGATAAATAAATAATTATATTGAGTTTATCACGAAATAGCTATAGAATTAAGCTAAATGGAACTAAATTCATTACTTTAGGCAGTAAAAATGATACGTGTTTAATTTAGCAATTATAAAGTTCACATTTAATTTGATAATTTTTTTAAAACAAAAAGTCAAAAGTTTGATGAACAAATCATTGAATTTAAAAAAAACAAATACGGCAAACTTCGTATTTAATATTATATTCGATTTAAAAATTTAATTAAAACTTTCATAAAATATATAATAATATATAAAATAAATAAAATTACGTGAAATACGCCTTTTAAAATATCTAAAGTATGCATATTAAATATGTGAAATACAAGTTTAAAATATATTTTTATATTAAAAAATTTAGGGATTTAGTTCTCAAAAATTCGGTAAACATACGGTATAACACGCATATAAAACGGCAGGGATATTATTGTAAGTGTATAAGTTTTAAACGTGTTTTAACAACTAGGTTTGGAGATACTATTTTAGGTTGGAATAGTTACGGAAAATAACCTTATAGCTACCTAGCGACATAATTAGAATGAAAATTTGGAAAATACACAACTCTATCTCTTTTTATTTATTGTATAATTAATTTGACGTTTCAAAATTTTTACACTATTATACTTTCATGCATCTTAATTATACTTAATGTTATTTTTTGTTTATACACTCCCTCTCTCTACCTCAAGCACCTATCCTCTCTCTCCTTTTCTTTTTTTCTCCCTTTTTCATCCTTTACTCCATGTGCTTTGTGAAGCCTTTATTTTTAAAAAAAAAAAAAAAAAATTCTTTTGTGCTCTCCCTTTTTATTTAATTTTTTTAAATGTTTTAATTTTTTTTTTGCCGATTTTATGTAATTATAATCTAAAAAATATTTATGTATAATTTTGTAATTTTCAAGTAGTTGTATTTCATATATAAAAATATTTCTTGAGTAACATTTGGTTGGTATTAATAATTTTGAAGGTTTTTTTTTTTATTTTTAATTTAATCATCATAAATTGATAAAAGTAACAATGAAGTATTTTATTGAAATTTTGGCATTTAAAATAGGATGAAATGATTTTTAAATTTGCAATTTTTTTAATTTATTTATAATATATTATAAAAAATGTAAAAATTTAAACATTTATTATTAAAGTAACGTTGTGATTAGTTATTAACAAAATTGCATAATTTTCTTATGTAGCACATAAATTCTGGAATGCACAAAAATTTTGGTCAAATGGTTACCTGAAAAAATGCAAATATATATATATATATATATATATATATATATATATATATATATATATATATATACTCTCTTCGGTCTTTAAATAGGTTTCTCAATTTTTATTTTTCTATTATTAAAAAATTAAAATTATTATATTAAAATTATAATATATAATAGATAAAAATATTAATATATTATTCATTTAAATGTTAACCATCATTTCTCTCCTCCCCTTTAGCACCTACAACTACTGTAATTGTCGCCGGAGGTTGTAAGCTGTGACTAGTGGACAAAAATTTCAAATGTGGTTAAATACATCAAAACAAAGCTCTTTTCATGTTGGTTTAGAAAAAGTCATTTTACTTCGTTTGGTGGGGATCACTAAGATTCCGTTTAACCATGAAAAATGGTTGGACCACCTAATGAGATATACGTCATTTGAAAGCAATGGCGGAGCTATGTGAGGCCGAAAGTATGCACAGGCCTCGCCTCAATTTGAAAACAAAAAATAGTTATTAGTAATTGACAAATAGATACTACTATTACTAGCTAGTCTATACTAAATGTCATCAATAGGTGAACAATTTGCCACTAATTCCCTGTCTGGAGAAGGTCCGAAAAAGTTGGTTTGCTTACTAATTTAATGTGTCCTATATAATCAATGAATCAATTAACAAAAGAGTATCTCAATTTGAGATGTGGACATTATATACGGAGAATGTTATCCGAATTAAATATGTATTTTTAATTTGAAAAATGGAGTCCGGATAACGGATATGCGTGCTGAGAAATTTTAATTACATTAATGATAAATTAGCGTGCGTGTTTAAATGAAGCACAACTGATGACGGACACGTGACGTATTTAGTAAGTTCGAACAAGTGGCATGTGAGCCCTTGAATTGCCATTTAAGAGTTTGGAAACGTGGTATACGCACTCTATTGCAAAAGTGCAAATCGCGTTTCCTTTCACTCTTTTCTATTTCGATTACCACTAAATATTTACCGTTGAATTTTGGACCTTTTTACCAGCCATTCAACAATTTTTAGAGTTTTTCAACGGTAATGCACTACTTTGGTTACCCATTTTAGGACAAAAAATGTGTGTTTGTGAATTTAAATTCTCCTTTTATGTAAGTATATTTTTTATTGTTTATGTCAATTTTTAGTTTAACTTTGATTTAAAATAATACTCATTTATGCTAATATGTTTAAGTAAAATAATATTTTAGTTAGTTTGTAGGTAATAACATTTATATGCGAAATAAAAATTGTGTTCACAATAATATTTTGACTCGTTAGTTATTTAACAGAATTAGTATGCGGAAAAGAATTTATATGCAATAATATTGTTTGAAGTAGAATGGGGAAAAACAATATGTGTATGCTAGATAGAATTGTATGCGAAATTAATTACGTTATTTTTTAGGTATATTAGTTAAGAATATTAATAAAAATATATTATTTTAAAGAATATTTTTAAAAAATAAATTGGCCAATATGTTGGAATTTGAATTAGAAAATAATTAAGAAATTATTTGCAAATACAATGTGCAGTAATGGAGTAAGGAAAATCTTCTAGTTTGTAGCAACAGCGCATGTTAGATTAGGGGCATGCTAGCCGTGAGCTATTCTTTTTTCAGAGGGAGCACAAATCAATTCACGTGTTTGTAGGCAAGGCAAGACACTATAGCCCCCTACACATCAGGCAAGCTGACACGAAAATATGGGGGCAACATGACATCGAGCATCCCTGGACGCTATTCTACATCGACAATCTAGGCTTTGGTGCAGTGCAAAGTATTGGGTCAATATATTACGACTGAGCCCTTCTTTCTACTCTGGTGAAACGTTGGCACTCTAAGAAGCAGACCTTCCACTTTTCCTTCAAGGATATGACCATCACGCTATAAGACATGGATGTAATGCTTGGGCTATTTGTTGAAGGACGTATTATGACGACCAATTTCAAAGCTCTTAGTTGGATGGCGTCAGTAATGCCTGGATTTTCTAGGCTTCGTATTTGAGGATAGTGATACCAGGGGCAATAGTATCATGCTCCATTGCATCAGCGGACATATAATAATGCCTGTAGAGGACGGCTTACCAGAGTATATTTACCAATAGTGAGCTGGATGCTTCGTGCTGTGGTTGATGGGAGAATTTATGTTCTGCGATTTATTGAAGAACAACACGAGCTTGATTCTGGTGCCGATATTGGCTAGCTTCATCAAATGTTGGAAATACAGTTGTAGGAGTGTCGTTCTCGCATATCTGTTTTGAAATTTGTGCCTTGTAGCCATGGGATGCGATTATATTAAAAGGTGTCTGCTGTTGTTATAGGTAATTTGTTTTATTTGAGTACTTCCTTTTAAAAACCTACATATATTACTAAATCACAATTCGATTTTACTATATACAGGTGTGACTTGGGAGGGGATCACCACATATCGACCGACAGTACCCGAATGGCATCCTATAGTGTTTTATAGTTGTCCATATGCACAGAGGTATATAGCTCTCTCCATTGTATTTTATTAGTTTTATTTGCATAGTATACTGATATTTCCTTTTTTTAAAGGTAGTGGACAGGGAAAAATTTGCAAAACATTATAAGCCATAATCTTTTGGGTTACCAAGACCAATTATTGATCTAAACATGGCAAGGTATTATTCCAATCTTGTTATGTTGCTTTATGTTTACATTATTTTTTTGTAGAAAGACAAACTAATATATACTATATATATTTGTTTGATAGTTCTTGTGGATGCCATACTCGAACTAACTATTGCGTGCCGTACACACAGCGCAGAGCGGGGCAACGCATGTGTACCACTATGATGCAACTCATATTCATTGGGGTGGTCAAGTTTCAGGTCCCTAACATGATGGTTTGATAGTTCAGGTATCAGCTGGAGATACTTGATCAAACTTTGTTACTGGGTAAGGATGAGCATCAACGCCTCTAGAAGCTCACAAGGATCGGTCGAAACATTAAGGATTGAAGAATATTCCACGGTCTACATCACACGGTAGGAGGATTGATCAAACAAAATGCTCGCCGGGGATTATATTTGATGCAAAAAGACGTCTAATGAGTACCTATCGTGATACTAACGGCAGAAAGTGCGATTTATCAACAATCTGGAGAATAAGAGAAGCGTCCCTGTACCTCAGGGATACATTGGCTCTACCGAGGCCTACACAACATTGGTGAGTTTTCCTTTTACCTTTTTTAGTTCAATTTCTATTACTTCTTGTTACATAGAGTGAATTTAATTATTTATACTAGTAATTTTTCTTTATGATAGGTTAGGTTTATCGCGAAGCTCCAACAGGATGCACTGCAGTATCAAAAGCAGCACATTACAGGCGAGATGTCGCATGAAGATTATATAGAGATGATCGCCATAGTAGTCACTTCTTGTTAGCGGTGGCTGTAAGTTCATCAGACATAACATGATGTCGTGCCTACTCAAACCTTTGTGCCTCCCGAGCAGACTAAGCCAACACAAAGGTAGTGTGCTGTCAAACGCATAGGGCATGGAGGCCGAGTCCACAACAGTGGTATGCAGCAAGTAACCCATCCTCTACTACTAGCAGCCCCTCTTCCTCCGCCACCATCAGATTTACAGCAACCGTATTCTTTATTAGAGTACACAGATAAGTTTCTAAATGATCTGTTTTACAATATGCATGCAGTACCTCAGACCCTGATCGATCAGGCAGCAGTTGGTGAAGCATCTATCGATAAAGGCTCTAAAGATTGGCAGCAAGATAGTACTTATGAGTCCGATGTTCCTTTGGCGCATTGTCAATCACCGCTAGTTAAGATATCTTCGAGATATCCCTCGAGATCACAAGTGAAAGATAGACTTAGGCGCTAGGGTCAGGGTGAATAGCATTGTATATATTATTTTTGTCATATGTACAAAATTTAAATTTTATAATGTATTTTTAAATTTCAGTTCGTTTGCATTTAATTTTATGCATTGAATTCCTTTTATAGTATTTGCCCTTTATTTGTATTTTCAAAGTTAAAATTTAGTAGTATACTATATATATAGCATAGTTACATAGAAATTAGTAGATCAAAATTTAAGTTATTTTTGTCAAAGATTCAAAATCTAAGAGATTTTGTACAACATATAATATATACATACGATAATATTATATATATATA
>CANUEY010255649.1:0-15533 GCA_948099555.1 Croton setiger
TCTCGGAGAGGTTGAAGGATTTCAGGGCATTTGACGTCCTCCTCTCCGATCGTTTGCAGAGCCGGTGATTTTTCGCATTTCAAGTTACTAACAGCCCTCAAATGAAAAGAAAAGAAAAGAAAAGAAAGGAAATGAATTAACTTACATCTCTATCTCTCTCTTTCTGATTCGAAGGCATATCTATTTAAGCCTCCTATTTCTTCCTTCGGATTTGTCAGTTTTGGTTAAGGTGTTGGTTGATTCTTTGTGTTCCTTCTGAGGCTGTGTTAATTTTTTTGGAAAACGTTCAAACGCCATGATTAGCAGACTTGGCCTGGTGACGTTAAGCTTTTGAATTCTGTTCTTTGCTTTCTGTTGCCGCCATGGTTACTGCATTCTCTACTGCGTTTGACGAATGTTGAATTTGAGCCTCTCTCCTCTTGAAGGAAGTTGAAACATATAATTGCATTTCTATGTATATGTAAGATGAAAGGTTTAAAATCCTATATATATAGGACACGATACAAATAAATAAGGAAATAGAATCACAACCTAAAACGGAAATATAATCACAGCCTAATAAGTAAATAGAATCACAGCCTTATAAGGAAATATAATCACAGCTGTATATGTTCTAACATTCCCCCGCAAGTTAAGGGCGAGGAACGACCTGCAACTTGGACCGTAGCTCCAAAAACCGCTGAGAAGGTAGAGGCTTTGTGAACACATCAGCGATTTGATCATTGGTAGATATAAACTTAACATTTAGTTTCCTTTAGCAACTTGTTCACGGACAAAATGATAGTCAACCTACGTGCTTTGTACAAGCATGAAAAACCGGATTAGCAGATAAGTAGGTTGCACCAAGGTTATCACACCAAAGTGTTGGAGGATGACGAATCACCCCAAGTTCTAGAAGAAGCGATTTAAGCCAGATTAGTTCAGCAACCGTATAAGCAATAACCTTGTATTCAGATTCTGTGGACGACCGAGAGACAGTTCTTTGTTTTCGAGCAGCCCAAGAGATAAGATTAGAGCCTAAGTAAATAGCAAATCCCCCTGTAGAGCGAGGGTCAACAGGGCAACCAGCCCAGTCAGAATCCGAGTAGGCTTGAATCATTTGAGGCCAGTGAGAATCAGAGAAGGCGTGTAACCGTGAGCCTATGTCATGACGAAAAAGTAAACCAAGTTGTATTGTGCCCTGAAGATAGCGTAAAATACGTTTTACAGCTGCCCAATGATGTTCAGTAGGGGCATGCATAAATTGACACACTTTATTCCCTGCAAATGCAATGTCAGGTCGAGACAAGGTTGCGTACTGAAGAGCCCCAACAGTTTGGCGATATCTAGAGGGGTTCGCGAGAAGAGGACTATCATCAGGTAATAACTCATGGGAAGGACTCATAGGAGAGGCGACAGGCTTACAATCCACCATACCAGCCCGGTGAATAATATCCATAACATACTTTTTCTGAGAAAGAAGGAGGTTTGAGTCATGAGAAACAACTTCAATGCCCAAGAAATAATTCAAGCCTACTCGGATTCTGACTGGTCTGGTTGCCCCGTTGATCGTCACTCCACAGGGGGATTTGCTATTTACTTAGGCTCTAATCTTGTCTCTTGGGCTGCTCGAAAATAAAGAACTGTCTCTCGGTCGTCCACAGAATCTGAATACAAGGCTATTCTGAAATTTAATGTCCTTCCTTTGCTGGTAATGCACAAATCTTGCAACGCAATGCATGGGATGATATGCTGGTGATTTTTTATGTTCTTATGTTTTCCGCAGTTATTCAAAAAGAAAGAAACAAAAAGCAGCAACAGTAATGGTAGAAGAAATAATAATGATTATAAGGATGTGAGGGCATCCAGTGATCCTAAAATCGGATTTGATTGAAATATCGGAATTTCTGGTATGGCAATTTTTGTGAGATGCAGCCATGGTAATGTGTTTCGTTTGATTGAAATGTCATATCTGGTATGGGCCTTCTCTTTCTTCCAATCTCTCTTTTTCTATCAAACATTCTGTTTGCTAGAAGAAATTCTGGCTGAGAAATGAGGCTTTGCTCTCGGAGAGGTTGAAGGGTTTCATGGCGGTTGACGTCCTCCTCTCTCTGATCGTTTGCGGAGCCGGTGATTTTTCGTATTTCAAGTTACTAACAGCCCTCAAATGAAAAGAAAAGAAAAGAAAGGAAATGAATTAACGCACATCTCTATCTCTCTTTCTCACTCTATATCATATGTACTCCCTCTGACTCTGTTCCATAATCTTTCAATATTGTGTTGGCGTGATGATGATTGCAGCCGTTGTTCCGGCGGTTTCTTTCTTTTCTTATTCGAAGGCATATCTATTTAAGCCTCTTATTTCTTCCTTCAGATTTGTCTGTTTTAGTGAAGGTGTAGGTTGATTCTTTGTTTTTTTTTTTTTTCTGAGGCTGTGTTAATTTTGTTGGAAAACGTTCAAACGCCGTGAGGAGCAGACTTGGCCTGCTGACGCTAAGCTTTTGAATTGTGTTCTTTGCTTTCTGTTGCCGCCATGGTTACTGCATTCTCTACTGCGTTTATCGTAAAAATAAAGGTATTTTTTTAAACCTCTTTCAAACAATATAGTGGGTAACATCCAATTGTCTAACAAATAGAAGCTCCTCTACTACCACAGCATTACCTGGTGGAAGAAACAGAATCCGCGACCTCTGCTTCCATCGTGTTGCTAGTGAGTGTTTTCTATTCTGCTTCTTTTGAGTTTTCTTTTCTTTCATCTTTTTTCTTCTTCTCCAACGATCTACTGGTTCTAACATAGAGCAACTGAATTGAAAACCAACAAAATGAAATGAAAATGAAAACAAGATGAATATTAAATCAAACCAATCCAGCAAATGAAGCTTATCTTTTGAAACACTTAGCAAATGGTAAGAAGACATATTTGGTGCTCAATTAGGAAAAAAATCGATTCTGCTCGAAGTTGATTTTTAAATGAGTCTAACTCGACTGAACGTTTGAGTTCGAATATTTCATGAATTGAACTTGAACTGAATATAATTGTTTACGAACCTACTAAACAATGTCGTTTTGTGCTCCTATATATATAATTAAGCAATAACCCTAATCTTTCATCTCAATTTTACACAGCCACAGAAACTCTAGTTTTCTCTCTATTCTCTTTTGCTCCAGTTTGCCTCTCGTCCGCTTGCCACCTGACACCACAGCATCCCCATTGCCCACTTACCGTCTCTCCATAACACCTAGTTTTGATCTTGCTAAGGAGAACATGCAAAATATGGAAGAAGCAAGACAAGCATCTATTGTTGCTGTTGCCACTAAAGCAAGACGAAAAGTCCATTGCTGCAGCAGCCTGGGCAAGAACACATCTCCAATCTTTTGTTTGCTGACCCAATAATTCGTAATTTTTGGTTTTGATAATTAGCATCTTTTTTTAGTGCATGTGCTTTTATATGTTACAGTAAGCTCTAAATTGGATCCATTTGGAGAGCTTTCTATGTGGTGGAACTAATGGTTGTGCCTAAGTAGAAATGGACAGCAGAAGAAGCAGCAGCTTTGAAAGCTGCAGTTGTAAAACATGCATGGGGCTGGCAAATGGCGCACTATACTATCTCAAGGTTACTTCTTCCAGAATTTTTGTTTATTGATGTGTGATTTATCTCAAATGAGCATTGAGTTGGTTATGCATTTTTTTCTTCTTTTTGTTTTTAGTTTTATTTTCAAATTGCTAATGGACTTCTCTTTGAAATTAGATAAGCGGAAAAATATGAATGTGTTAAGTTAGCTGTTAAAAGAGTGAATCATGTCCCTAAATTGGAAGAGGTAAAATAGTATGATATATTCCACTTTTATAATTTGATGTGATATGATATATTCCACTTTTATAATTTGATGTGATATAGTTTAACAGCTAACTGTAGTGAAATGAAATTATATTATAATTTGATATAGTTTCTTCAACGCACTCTGAGATTGAACTTTTTCATGGCTTATTTACAAAAAGTGTTAGAAAATTTAAACATCGCCATTGAATACGGAGTTTGCATAAAACATATGCGAACTATGGTAGTTCGTGTAAACCGTATGCGAACATAATTTTTTTCATTATTTTAATCAAGAGTTTGCATATAACTTATGTGAACTAGGAACAGACAATGTGTTAATGACGTTGTTAATGGTGGGTTTAAATGTGCGACTTTCCGAGGCCGCCGCGTGGCGTGATTAAGGCGTCCGCATACGACTTATGCGAACTTATTCAAAATTTGACTAAGTTCGCATGCGTCAAATGCAAACATTACACAGCACTTAGCAGAAAGTTCTTCTCCATTTTTGATTTATTACTTTCACAAATTTACTTAAAAAAATCAAATTCTCTGAGATTAGAAGCGGTTTTCGTAAGATTTTGGATTTTTTGCGTTTTTAAGGGATGTATTTTTATTTAATTTTAATTATTTTGTAATATGCCTAATTAGAATAAAATGTTATTTAGGATTTTATAATATTGTTTAGTTATTTATGTTATTGTTTAGTTATTTATATTATTGGCATGTATTTTTTAATATGAGTAATATGCATAATTAGAAAAAAATTATAGGGTAGAATATGTTATTTATATTATTATATTTAATATGCTTAATTATTGGAAAAAATATAGGGTAGAAAATATCTGCCGAACTACAAAATAATGAAATTGAACCATATGCTTACACGAACTACTGTAAGCAATGGAGCGAGGGGAATCTTCACAGCAGCACCGGGTATTCGACTAGAGGCCTGTCATCGGAGATCTATTGTTCCTTCAGCGGGAAAATAGATCGGCCCACGTATTTCCCGCAAAGGATCGGTTCGACAGTCCGCTGAGCATCAGACGAGCGGACACCCAGATTTGGCGGCTGCTGAACGTCGAGCATGAGCGGACATTACATTACATGGACGAGCTCGAATTCGGGCCGATTAGGAGGATAGGGTCCATCTACTACAACTGGATCCTACTCACAGCTTTGGTGGAGCGGTGGCGGCCGGAGACGCATACGTTCCACCTACCGGTCGGGGAGGCGACCGTGACGCTGCAGGACGTGGAAGTCATTCTTGGACTTTCCGTCGACGGACGGCCGGTCAGCGGCCGATATCAGAGACCTGCAGTCGAGTGGCAGCAATACTTCACCGATTTCTTCGGTTACGGCCCCGTGGACGCGGATTTGAAGGGGAGCAGGATCATGCTCCGGAGCCTCAGCGGGCAGTTGACGACGCTTGCCCCACACGCTGCGTCCGAGCACGTTTACCAGCAGCGTGCTCGTTGCTTCGTGCTATGGCTTATTGGAGGGTTTCTGTTCAACGATTCCTCCAAGAACAGCACGTCGCTGATATTCGTGCAGCTGCTAGAAGACATTGCAGCCTGTCGAGATTACAGTCGAGAGAGTGCCGTACTGGCATTCCTGTATCGCAACTTATGCCAGACTGCGATGGGGTGCGAGTATATCGGAGGATGCATCCTTGTTGTGCAGGTACGTTTTTTAGATATAGAAGTTTTTTTTTTTTTTTACTTTACAATTGTTGTGGACTTTTATAATATTGGGCTTGGGAGAGGATAACGACTCTCAGGCCGACGCTACCTGAGAGTCAGCCTCAGACGTTTAGTGGATGCCCGTATGCGCGAAGGTATGTTGTTTCAACATTTAATTGAATGAAAGGGTTTAGGGTTTAGTCGATTTAATTTAAATTTTGGTTTTTTTTTTTTTCAGATGGCGCATTTGGAAGAATATGCAGGACGTGACCGGCCATAACCTATTGGGTTATCGGGATCAGTTGTCTGTAATGACAACTGCAGAGATATGTCGATTGACTTTTAATTTCTGTATTTACACGTCGTCTCATTTTACTGTATTAGTGTTTTAGGGTTTAAATTTATGTGTTATGGTTTGTATCGATTCCGTACTCGGATCTATTGCTGCAGTCTCTTCTGCCTCAGTGCAGGGCGGGACATTGGATTTGGACCACCATTACACAACTCATTTGCATAGAGGTGGTTGAGTTCTATGTTCCGAACCGCACGACACGACAACTTGGGTATCGACAGGAGATACCCGAACCCACTCTGCTGTTGAGTGCGGATGACCACAGACGGGCCCATTCACTGACGCGGATTGGGCGACCGACGGAGGACTGACGCGTGTACCACCAGTCGACGATTGCGCGATGGATGGATCGACGGGCCACAGTGACAGGCGGAGACTATATGGCTGCTGCACTGGTATAGGGCGGCTACTTGGCCTGGTACCAGGAGCGTACGGTCCGACTAATCAGCAACCCAGAGGATCGTCGGACCGTTACTGATGCTTGCAGGTTCATAGGATCAGCAGAGGCGTACACTGCGCTGGTAAGTATTATAAACAAAAATTTTTTAGTTGAACCAAACGTAATTATTCTAAGGACAATTTAACATTATTTTATTTATTTTATGTAAAATCACTTAAATTACCTAAATTGATAAAAATACATTAAAAAATTTTAAACTCAGAAAATTTCTGAAGTTACATAAAATTTCTAAAATTACATAAAATTACCTAAGTTCGCTAAAATTACTGAAATTACATAAAATAGCTTAAATTGGTGTTCTATCGGACGGAGGATAAGATATTGGGCACGATCTAGCATTATGTTTTGCATTCCTACATCGGCTGCAAATGGTACCTCTCCTCGTATGCCTTCGGGTATAATCCATGGACCCTTTCTGTCGATTCACCCGCCTTCGACCCGGTCCATCATGGTAAATCATTCTCGAGTCATCTGGACGTAGACTCCATTCTACTGGCGGCCATGTTCCCTACCAAGAACAGGAGTAAATGATCCAACATACTGTAGAGTCCAACCTTAAACCGTGTAGAACGGATCAATTAGTTTCATTGGATCATCTTCCCTGAAATACGCAACAGCTACAGCATGAGAGTATGGAATTCTATATGTTTGCCACTTTCCACAGCTGCACTTCCGTTCAAAATATTGTACCATCTGCGCGTTGCCACTTCCTGTCACTACTTTGTAAAGAAATGCATTATTGTTTCAATAGGTTACCGAGTGGAGTCTTGCACGCCGCCTATACTTCGTGAGCTCTTTCTGTGGATGCGGTGCTAATGCGGTTTCACATTTCTCGATCTGAGCTTAATCTCGCTGAAAAATCGCAACGGTCTTCTCTAATGTCGACTCGATCAAAACTCGGATCGGGAGATGACGAGCACCTTTCAGAACGTTGTTGTAGCTCTTAGCGGTATTCGTCGTTATTATTCCTCATCTTCGGCCACCGTCGGCAAAAAGAGTCCATTTTTCAGGTTTGATTCCTCTCAAATAAAAATGAGCTCCCTCGTTTTTTTGAATGATTTTCTGCCATACAGCAACATACTTTCCCTCTTGCAACTCAGTCCCGATTCTCTGACATATTTTCTTCAAACCCTCACCTCTGAAACGCGATGACATATTCGCTTTCACGTGTTCAAGGCAAAACCTGTGAACTCCAGCAGTTGGATATTTCTCTAATATATTCTCGATTACTGAAATAATACTCTGATACCGATCAGAAATAATATAAGTATTACTGTTTCCAAGAACATTCAATTTCAAATACTTAACGAACCATTTCCAACTGTGCGTCGTCTCAGAATCCACAATTGCAAATGCTACTGGCAGAATATTGTTGTTAGACGTCTTCGCTACTGCAGTTATCAGTTTACCTTTAAACGACCCACGAAGGTGGGTTGCATCAATGCAGATCACCGGCCGGCACGCTTGAAATCCCTGGACTGATGGCCAAACGCCCAAAACACATATCTCATAACATGTATTTCACCGTTCTCGGTTCCTCTTCGAAACTTGTACTGCACAACTGTGCCTGGGTTCGTTGCTTTCACCTCTGGCAAATATCTGTGCGATTCTCTAAAATTGGTTTCCCAAGCCCCAAACACTGCCTCAATCGCTTTTCTCCTTCCGTGCCACGCTTTCTTATAATTCACTCTGACCTACAATACGTACGTCTAGACCCGAAGATTTACACCCTAAACATAATGCATACACTAATCAACATTGACGTACCTGAAATCGGTTGTGAACTTCCGTTTGAATGTGTTTCACCTTGTACCCCTGTTCCTTTATAATATGCGGCATAATAAGAGCGACAATATCTTTCGAGGTGATGTTTCTGTCCTCCCGCCCAATGTTCGTGCTCCCGTACCCATTTAACCATTCTCCGCACCCCTAAATCTCGTTGCTCAGACGCTCTTATAGTCCACGAACAAAATATTCCGTGCATTTGTTCTCTCGGATACTTCAGCCCCTGAGTTACACATTCCACAGTCCATGTTTTCTTTCTGCTCTCTACTGTATGGTATGTCATACCTCTTTTGACGGACCATGCAGCCACGGCATCTTGCACACTCTTTTTGCTTTTGAAATAAATACCGGTGTCGATACTCTCTGTATTCTCATCCCACATTTTAATACCGTCTACGATCTCCTCTTCAGGGTCTTCATCGCCTATGTCACCGTAAACAAACCATGAACCCGACGTTGAAGTAAGATCAAGCTCGCTCTCTGTACTGTCGTGCAATGGCACGTACTCTCCCTCACTACTAGAACCAGTCCATGCAGACATCTCATCCTCCTCTGGGAGGTCTCCAATCTCCTCGTTCTCCCTTTCAAGCGGCATTGAAATCGGTAATTCAACATTCTTGTTTACCTCTTCCGTAGCTTCCTGGTCCATCATCACACGTGCAGTGCCGCTGCTTTCCCCCGCAACAACTGGTGCAGCAACAGCAACTTCGGCAATTTGTTCCGCACTGACATACAATTCCTGCCAGTTCAGCGCGTGCAAATATAAAAAACCATAGTCTGCTCATTCTCCAAAATTATATATCGTCTGCAGCCGCTATATTTTGTCCACACCAGAGTAAATTCCAGTCGCACCACGACTTTATCCACCCTACATGCTCTGCATACGTGATCGTAAAACTGCTCGAATGTTAATTGACCATCGATGCATATTGTTGCGTCGGTGCGACTATAATTCAAACCGACAACGCCGTCCACCAGTGAAAAAGCTGAACTCCAATATATATTTACCGGAAATGGAGCATTATACACCATTTTCAACCACTGCTACTCTCAAAATACAGACTATTTAGTATATTTCAACATAAATGAACTCTGAATTTCATTTTGGCTCTTCTGCATTCTGTTGCTGGATATATGCAGATTTAAGTTCGCATAAAACTTATGAGAACTTATTTTCTGTGTATTTCCTGCATTTTCGACACGTGTCAACTTTTTCCTGCCCTCTGCCGCGCCTATATTAGTTCGCATATATCTTATGCGAACTCTAAGTTTGCATAAGACTAATGCGAACTATTAATTAAAATTAGTAGTTCGCATATAATTTATGCGAACACCCTAAATTTGTCCACAGTTTGAATAATCTAAACTATTTGTCCAAATTTAAATTTATAACCGTAAGGATGGAAATCACCCACTTTTTCATATTGGCTGGTTGTTTGCTGAAACACTTAAATATTGATAGAAAAGGAATTTTACTGTAAAATTTGCATTATTGCATTTCAAAATGTAAAAGGGATTCCTATCTCCATTAGAAATTTTCTGTTTGTTGAAGTGATGCTCATGGAATTAAAGCGTACCAAATTATTTCTGTGAATTTTTTGGTGCAGATTGTGATTAGATTATAATGTTGTATCTTTTTAGCTAGAAAACTAAAACGATCTACGGCAACAAAAAGGAAACAAAATGCAGAAGCTATCTTCGTCACCCCCGGGTAGTAACATCGCCCGCGAGGGATAAGCAAATGGCGAGGGCGATAAGCATGGAGTGCCTTCCAAACGGTTAAAAATTTAAAAGTGAACAGAAAAATGGTCGAAGTTTGAGCAGTAGACATTTAAAGTTAGTTCGCATATCATATATGCGAACTTAAAGGAAAACGAGATGGAATTTTGAAAATAAGACACGTGTCAACAATGCAGAAAACGCAGAAAAATGGTCCTATATTCAGTATGCGAACTTATTTCTCTATAAATACAACCAACGAATCCATAATAGGAAAAATAAAATTGGGATAAAAAATATTTTCCACCCTAAAATAGTATGTATTGTTCAGTAGTTGTGGAAAATGGCAGATACTGCTACATTTCCGTTAAATATATACTAAAGACCTCTGCAAATCTGATAAAACCTAAAGCTGCAGCAACGCTCCTCCGGTCCTCCAAGTTGCTAATGAAACCGACTGATCACTACTAGAACTATGCCAAGTACCCTTGGAAGCCTCTCAGTTCTGATGTAATCTCCAACCATCAGGGTGATGAAGCGTTCCTCCCAGCGCGCGATGGAAGACTAGTAGAATATGCGTCATTACTCGCTTGGTTGATTGATTCGACTCAGCTTGTGGATGCGCTTATGCTCTTCCGCACTTGGAAGCAGAGTCGATTCAGGTATCTCCTACCGATACGTGAACTGTCTCCCCATACGGCATTCATGTAAACTGTCGTGTGTGTATACACACACACACACACACACACACATACATATATATATATATTAATAACACTCACACATACATATATATATATATATTAATAACACTCAAATTATGGCTGGTGAAGTCCTGCATATTTTTCTCATTGCGCTATCTAAAAAAGAAAAATTAAACATTACTATAATATTCTAAAACTAAAACCAATTATAAATTCAATTGGAGGATGAACATATCTCCGCGCATAGAGACATCCGTGGAACACCATAGAGTGCCTGTCCGAAGTGTCGAGTGAAAATTATAAAATTATAAAAATTACCTGTTGCAAGAACAAACATCATCTGATATACTCGCAACCAATCACTGTCTTGCATAAGTTGCGATAGAAATACACTAGTACGACACTCTCCCAACTGTACTCCCTACAAGCAACGAAATCTTCAAGCATTGAAGCCAAGATCAGCAACGTGCTGTTTTTGGAGAAATCACAAAACAGAAATTCTTCCATCAGCCACAGCACGAAGCTACGAGCACGCTGCTGGTAAACGTTCTCCGGCGTGGCGTTCTGAGCAGGCGTCATCAAATGGGCGTTGATGCTGCGAAGCATGATCGTGCTCCCCCTGAAATCATCGTCAGCTGACGCGAGATTGAAAAAGTTCGTGAAGTACTACTGTCACCCGACGGTAGGTCTCTAAAATCGATCGCTGACCGATTATTCATCAACGGAGAGTCTTATGACTTCTACGTCTTGCAGCGTGATGGTCGTCTCCCCGATCGGCATGTGCAAAGTGTGGGTCTTCGGGCGTCACTGCTCCACCAGAGCTGACACTAGGGCTCAATCGTAGTAAACAGACCCTATTCTACGCACCGGCCCCATTCCCATCTCGTCGATGTACCCGAGCGTCCGGGATGCTCCGCGTCTAGCAATCACCATATCTGCGTCTCCGCTCGTCTGATGCTGAGCGGACTGTCGTATCTCTGATCGTCGCGACATACGTGGCCCGATTTATGTTCCTGCTAAAGGAACAGTAGATCGCCGCTGACGGGTCCCTAATCGAGCACGCACTGTTGCTGTGATGATGATGATTCTCTTCGCTTCATCGCTGCGACCCGTATGTGTAAATTTGTTCTTAATTATTTTTGAATTTCTAAATAGATTTCTAATTGCTAAAAATCTAATCTAAAATCAAATTTTTTCTAATTATAAACACATCTTATATAACATAGCAAATATTATTATTACATGAACATATTATGCTTTGTTAAACATAAATATTATTATTTCAATTAATTTCCAAGCCTATACTCTGTTTATCAAAATATTATTACAAATATAAAGCATATGAGTCATTAAATTCTATAATTAACCTACAATTTTAATCTAATTATACAATTAACCTATAATATTGTTCTAATCATGTACATTATTCTAATTTAAAAATTATTACTTCAAATACACTAAAAATTAAACAAATATTAAAAACTAAAAGTTAAAATTAGAAAACATACATTTTTCTCGCAAAAAATCCTCACACCTTTTTGTAGCCGTCGCGAACCTCCCAAATTTTACTATTTTAAGTGATTTTTAAATATGTTAGAATGAAAGAAGTTGTGAAAATGAAAAGATTATGCGATTTCCTTCTGCTATAAGTTCGCATACTGGTTATGCGAACTTACAACGCATGGTCACATGGCGTTCTGTGATTGGTTCGCCTTAAACACGCTCATTAATGCATTCATTAACTTAGTTATGGCTGGTTATTTTTGCAAGTTCGCATACCTGGTATGTGAACTTGCATTAAAAAAAAATAAAATCACATACCAGGTTTACGGAATCGGGTATGCAAATACAATACTTAATGTCGACGTTCAAAATTCCAACACTTTTTTTGTAAATTCCAACACTTTTTTTGTAAATGTATCGACGAGCATGCTGGTTTTTCCCTCTCTATTTTCGATCGAACCCAGAATAATTATTAAAAGGACCAGTTTCTGGAAATAATGTAAACGAAATGAAATTGAACAGTTTGTCCCTCCATTTCCAATCAAAATGAGAAAGCAGAGGTGAGGTGAGGATCTCAAAATCGAACATATTACAATCATAATCCTTTTTTTTTAAAGAAATCCTTTCTTCGTTCTGCATTCCTTTTTTTTTTACTAGAAATCGAGAGGAAAGATGAACGCGTCCAGTGAAGAACTCATTTTGATGATTAACAACAAATCGATTTCAGATCGATCTATTTCAAAGACTTCTAACAATTGCAGGATAAGAGAAAACGAAGAAGCAAAGACCAAATCGAGAAAACGCATGAAAACTTTTGTTGATGGTTGAGAACCCAGAATCATTACTAGTTTTGGGTCACGATTGCACCCGTCTTCTACATTTTTGTTCTCCAAAGAACATTGTCCTTTTGTTTCATCTCCAGCGATGAAGATCAGCTTATACGGTGGTTTCCATTTTCGTTCTGCAATTTTACTTTTCTTTTTTTTTTAAATTATTAAAAGAATATAATAAATTTCTACGATTACTGAGGCACTGAAGCGCTAGAATGTGAAGGTCTTCGGTAACTTTTTGGAGGAAAAGAAATCTGATGAAGCGGATTGATGAAGTTCAACAACGAATGGCTCATTGTTTTAATCCAAAATAGGTCATACTTGAATTCAAACTCAAGAAACAGTTAGAGGAAGTACTTGCTCAAGAAGAGCATCATTGGTTTCAGAAATCAAAGGAGGAATAGATTGTTTCGAGGGATAGGAATTCAAAATTTTATCATTTAGCCGCTGTCATCCGAAATAATAAGCCAAGAGTTGAGGGGTTGAAAGATATGGCGGGTAATTGGGTTAATCATCCAGGGCAGGTTGGTGGCATGGTTAGAACCTTTTTTAGAATTTATATTCTAGAGATGATTCGGTAATGTAGGTTTGTAATTGGCCAGTTTTGTCTAACGAATTATTGGCTGAATTGTCCATGTCATTTACTAAAGATGAGGTATTTTTGGCGATGAAGGGAATGGCTCGTTATAGAGCGTGGGTCTGGACGATTTTCAAGCTGCTTTTTACCAAAAGATATGGAATGTTTTGGGGATGACATTGCTAAATTTGTTATTGGTATCTTAGATGGTGCTCCTTTACCTAGGAATTTAAATGAGACCCTGGTTGTTTTGATCCTTAAAGTTGATTCTCCTGAATTTGTATCTTAATTTTGGCCTATTAGCTTATGTAATGGTTTATATAAGCTAGTTACGAAGACTTTGGTGAATCATATGATGAATAGTTTACAGTTTTTAGTTGGACCAGAGCAAACTAGTTTTATTCTTGGTAGGCAAATAGTTGTAATATTATTGTTAACCAGGAAACTATTCATACTATGTCCAAATTGAAGGGAGATATGGACCACATGGCAATCAAAACTGATCTTAAGAAGGCATATGTTAGGCTCGATTGGAATTTTCATCAATGGGCACTGCAAGTAGCAATATTTTTGAATAGTTGGATCAGACATTATGAAATGTGTTACAACTCCTAGGATATCGGTGTTATGGAATGTAGAGAAACTAGATTCCTTTAAGCTGAATACGGGAGTTCAATAAGGAGATGCTCTATCACATTATCTTTTTGTTTTGTGTACTGAGCATGACACATATAATTAAGGATGCTTCTGAGCATGGGGAATCGAAGCCATTATCCATTTGCCTTCGGGGTACTTTATGTTTGCTAACGATATGGTATTATTTGCCGAGGTTTTTATCCATCAGTTGATGGTTATTATAAGGATTTTGGTGCATTTTAGTAATGCTTCAGTATAGAGGGTTAGTTTTAACAAATCTATGATGTTTATGTCACGTAATACGGATGCTAGCCTAGCTCTTCAGCTATCTAATTTGGCGGATATTTCTTTGGTTGATGATTTGGGTGGGGCTACCCACCTTTTCATGTGAGACTAGTTCGGAGTTCATATCAGTATATGCTTGCTGAGATGAGAAGTAGATTAGAGGGGTCCAAAGCTAAGAGCCTTTCAAAGGCTGTGCGGGTAACTTTGACGAAGTCAGTTTTGAATAGCATTTCGATTTACCCCATGAAATTAGCTTATTTCTGTGATCTGTTTTTGAGGAGATGGAAAGGCTTTGCTGAAATTTTATATAGCATGGTGCTAGTCAGGAGCGCGAGACTCATTTGATCAATCGGAAGACTATTCAGAGAAGTAGAGATACATATTGTGACATACCAACCCTAAACCCTACGTCATTCCATTGTCATTTCATGCATTTTCATTAAAATGCATTATGATTTAATTTTATAAACAAGTTAATTATGGATTATATGATATGAACATGATGATTTATGATTTGAATAAGAAAAATAAGTTATGTTATAGGCTCATTTGCCGTCGAGAGACACAAACGAAGCTAATTAAGGTTTTCAGATCCGCGCGATCGGAAAATACCAAAATTGCGTAAAATATGAACCAAATGGCTTTAAGATGTTTTGATATGTTTATGAATATGTTTTAAAGAGTTTTGGAACCCTAATTTTGCGATGACGTCGTATGGTTTCTGTGACACCCTCGGCCTAAGTCTTATGTCATTTTGACGTCATTACATGCATTTTGTGCATTTTTGATTAAAATGCATTATAGTTTGATATGATATATGATATGATAATTAAGTAAATGATTTAGATATGTTTTGAATATGATGATATATGATTTGAATGAAAATTTTAAGCTATGTTATGTGACATTTCAACCCTAAACCCTACGTCGTTCCAACGTCATTTCATGCATTTTACTCATTTTAATTCAAAATGCATCATGATTTAATATGATAAATGAGTTAATTATGGGTTATATGAATTATATTTGATGATAAATGTTTTAAATGAGAGAAACAAGTTGAGTTATAGGTTCGTTTGCCGTCGAAAGGCACAAACGGAGCTAATTAGGGTTTTCGGACCCGTGCGATCGGAAAATGCCGAAATCGCGTAAAATATGAACCAAATGACTTTGATATTTTGATATATGTTTATTAACATGTTT